>JAJQOW010000411.1:0-118460 GCA_037975125.1 Latrodectus hesperus | reverse complement strand
CAAATATTTAGTTTGTGTAATGACATAGCATTTAAAGTAATCCTAATTTTCTCCCTTATATTAATCATACTCGATACATATTTTCTAGTTGCCAAATAAGTAAGAATAAATATAATAATGCGTAAATTAATTTGCAAGAACTGAGTAAATATTTAGATAGAGAGAAATCTTGAATAAAATAATAAATTAACCACTTTCTATGAAATTTTAATTATTATGATCAATTTTAGTCAAATTCTAAACGATGAAAAAGAAAAAAATGATTTGTAAACTTAAGTAGCGCATAATTTTTTACTCACGTTTATACTCGTATAAAAAAAGTTTTTAAAAAATTTTCGATTCCTGCAATATATTTTTTAAATAAAAAACAATAAAATTAAAGATTAAAGTGTGCATATATGGAATATTTGCATTTCTGTAATTAATATTTTTATTTTATTAACTTAAATATTGAAAAATTGCTCTTACCTGCACCAAAACTTTAAATAGTTTGTTGGTAATACTATCAGCGATTGTCAATACTAATTCAAAGTTTAAATTTTGAAACTGTATGACGAATATAAAACTCTTCAGAGAGTTTAGTTACTTGTTTTCAATAAGAAAAGAATTATTTCTTAATACGTTGTTATGCGTTATCATTTATCTTGAAATAAAATGTGAAGGATTAGTAAGCATTATAACATAATTTGTTACATTTGTGAATAATTCTAATGTCTTTTCTACTATAATAAGTAAAGAAGTGCTTAGTTTCCTTTCTTAGATTGCAGAAATATATTTTAATTCATGAAGGTTGAAAAGAAAGTTCAGAAATCGTACAGCTTAAATTTTACAAATTGCAAGAAACATAAATCTGCCGCATATATAATAAATTATTTTAAAAGTAAAAATATGTTTCCAATCAATCAATAAAGTAAATTTTTGATGCAAACTTTTAAAAATAATGAGAGACAATATAAGGTGTTTAGTTTGTTGTTAAACAAAATCAATTCTTAATTAAAGTAATTCTTGGGAGATAATATTTTTTTAAAAAATAAATAGTAATATGCCTTTATTATCAAAAAAATCTGCAAATGATATGTTTTTTAACTATAATTAAAAAATTTAGAAAATAAATTACCATTTATTAATTGAATAACAAAATACATTTAAGTCATTGATATTTATTTAGAAATATAAGTTTTTAAATTCTGCTCATGAATATGAACTGAAAATTAAAAAATTAATTAATATTGAAAACTAATTTTGAAGTTAATAAGATAAATTTCTATTTGAGTAATTTTTAAAATGCTATAAAGATCAGAGGATAAATTCAAGCATCTAAATTTTTTTTCGAGTACCGTTATGAGCACTGCTCAAGTTCCATGTCATACACTCTAAACGCTGATAAAAATAAACAATTGGAAAAGATATCATAGTGCTATTTCTTTGTGTGATCTGTTGAATGCTAACACATTTTTTTAACCATCTTTTGATCAGCTAAAGTGTTTAACTCTTCAATATGAGAAAATTAATTTTAAAATAAAATTAGATCTGCTACAAAAAAACAGCAATGATCTTAGGAAATATGGAACGAATAGTAAATTTTAAATGATATCGTTACAAAGATTAAAAAGTCATTTTTAATTTACTCATTGTTTGCTATTCTGGTTCTGTTTGGATTTTACCTGAATCTTCCGTAATAACTAAAAATTATTTTAGTTAACGAAAGTCAATAAATTAAATAATTTTAAATGCAGCTTTTTTCATAATTTTCTATCACTAAAAATTGATTTCTGATGTTTAAATCTTTTCTTTTAACAAAATAATTATTGTTTAAAAATAAGGCAAAAATATTATAAATTCAAATGTAATTTTTAATTTTCAGATATGAAAAAAATTACTAAACAATCTTTTATTGTATAAAGATATAAATAACTAACAATGCTTACTTTAGCGGGAGTAGTTAAATTAACTACTTCTAATAGATGTGACTAAATTGGATGCATTTAATTATTGAAGCTGAAACTTTTTTGTTCAGACTAAGGATATCAATATTTTTTAAATGGTGAATCAAATTTGGATTCCAAAATCTGCTTTACATCTGCCAAAACTATTTTTAAAATAAAATTATAAAAAAAAAAAAATCACGCGTTTACCATCTGAAAATTTAAACACTTTATTTGATTCTATTCTGTAATGTTTTTATAAATAAAAAACAATATTTGCATACTTTCCTATTATAGTTTTAAAATGAACTTTGGAGAAAGCATTTGCACTGTGATCACAAATGTGCCCTGATATTTCTACTAATGGTGCTATTTTATAAATGATTTTCGTTTTATGAATAATGTTCAGTTTATAAATTAAAAACATTGTAATGGATATGAAATTAAAAACAAGAATACACGAAATAATTGGTTTTAGAATAATGATTATTAATAATATAATTTATATTTCTATAACTGATGGAGTAACAAAGCTCAATATAAAATGGTGATTATCAAAATAAATAAATAAATGAGAATTTTTTTGTGGAATATAAAACCATTAAATATAGAAGTAGTCTATTTTGATTTTATTTCCTTACAAATTCCATTCAATTTTAAAGGAATGATAAATTATAATAGGATTCTGTTATAAAATATTGCATTTGTGAAAACTGTGTGTGAATAATTTATCTTCTAAACATATATAATCCTAATAATCAGATATATGCAGACGTATGAAAATACTTAGAAATAATAAATGATTTTAAACATAATTGCAATATATTTGATTATTTTATTTTTAAATAGTCTTTGTTATTTCGTTTTTCATATTTGTGTTTACAGTGTTTGACCCACCCTATTCTTAAAGCTGGGAAGCTGTTGTGTTGTTTGTAGGAGTTCCTGGAGCTGAACTCCTACCTCCAGTATGTTGATTTATAAGATAAAGTTGAACAACCTTTTGGTACAGTGGAGATTGTTTTGCTCCTGGTATTCAGTCCATAGGACTGCGAACACAAAAGTGACTCTTTCTGCAATAATTAATATCATATAGACTAATAAAAAATGGACTATTGTGTATAAACGCATTTCTCAAAATATTTACAAATAACCCAGAGCTCTTGTTAGTTTCCTCATTTTCTACTTTTTTTATTTAGGGTTTTTTGTTTTGTTAGTTCACGACTTTTCATTTACAGAAAAGGAATTTAAAGGAAACTTTTAGCCACATGTGCTTTAACCTTCTGATACGTTAATATTTAATGTACAATTACAAAATTTAAAATGCTACATATGTTCATCTTTTTTGCCAATGTGAGAACACTTCAATTTGGTTGTAATAAAACATTTTAAGCAATATTCTTCAACTTAAATGAGTTTTGTAATGTTAAATATGAATCAAATTGACTACATTAAAACAATGATATAGGAATTTGTTTGATTCTCAAAATATTTTATATAAAATGTAGTTTTTCATATAATCGTGGAAAATGTTAGATAGTTTCATGATAAATAGTTTTACTGTTATTTTCATTGATTTCAATGCAATTTCATTCCAATTGTCTTTATATTTTACTGACCATTGGTCTTTTTGTATATAATTATGTAAATCAAATTTGTTTGTCAGAAATTAAGTCAAGATTAATTGAGAGTTACAACTTAAAATGATTTGCCCACTGTAGTATGTGAATATAGAGAATTTCACTCTTAAAATCAATTGAAAGAATAAATAATTAAAAATTTTAAATTACTATCTGTTTTTACTTTCTAATAATGTTAGTATTTCAGATATAGTTTTATCCATTAAAAAATTCTGCATTTGATAGTTTCTCAACAAAAGTTTAAATTGAGTTTTAAATCTAATAATTGAATCTCTTTATTGTTAATTTCTCTTTTTTTTTAACCTTAATTATTTTTCTTCCTTACCTTAATTATATTTCTCCCTGGGAAAACGGCATGGTTCATGGTTGGAGAGATTCGGTTGAAATTAGAATCTTTATATAGTTAACTGAAATCAATCTTTCTTTTGAAAGTAATTTAATTTGCATATTTTGGTTTGATTCTTAACACAATTTTTATGATATCCACTCCATTTTAATGATATTAAAGATTATTGTTTATCGATATATATATATATATATATATATATATATATATATATATATATATATATATATATATATATATATATATATATATATATATATATATATGGGTGTTTTTTTCGAGGTATAGAAGTTTAAGTTGGCATTATTTTCCAAGATGGCGACCGATTTAATATCTGTCAAGTGATTTATTCTCAGTTTGGTTTGGCACAATTCATGAAAAGACTCACGCGTGAACAACGCTTTCAAATTGTGCAATTTTATTTCGAAAATAATGGTTCTGTGCAGAATACGTATTGCGCACTACGTCCATTTTATCGTCGACAAAATCGTCCATCAGAGCAGTTAATTCGATTAAACATGGAACGTTTTCGCACCACGCTTACTCTAATTGATAACTCGCATCCCCAGAGACGCCGTACGGTGCGTACAGAAGAAGCTATTGCTACTGTAGAGCGTAGCATTGAGGAAGACCCGGATGAGTCCATCCGCCATCGAGCACAAGAATTGGATCTGTGTCCATCCACTTTACGGAAGATTTTGCGGAAGGATCTTGGTTTGCGTGCTTACAAAATCCAATTCGTGCAAGAATTGAAGCCAAACGATCATCAGTAAGTCTTAGATTCGTCGAATGGGCCCAAAACGAGATTGCCGTTGTTCCCGATTTTCATAAGCGAATTTTGTTTAGCGATGAAGCGCACTTCTGGTTGAATGACTACGTCAACAAACAAAACTGCTGCATTTGGAGTGAAGCTAATCCACAAGTGTATGTCGAAACACCGTTACATCCAGAAAAACTGACTGTTTGGTGCGCTTTATGGGCTGGTGGAATCATTGGTCCGTACTTCTTCAAAAACGATGATGGCCACTACGTTACAGTCAACGGTGATCGGTATAGAGCCATGATTACTAACTTTTTCATTCCTGAATTGAATAATCATGATATCCAGGAGCTGTGGTTCCAACTAGACGGCGCAACATGTCACACAGCTCGTGCCACAATCGATTTATTGAAAGACACGTTTGGTGACAGCCTAATTTCACGTTTTGGACCTGTGAATTGGCCTCCAAGATCTTGTGATTTAACAGCGCTAGACTATTTTCTGTGGGGCTATGAAAAGTCATTGGTCTATGCGGATAAGCCACAAACGCTTGACCAACATTCGCCTTGTTATTGCCGATACACGGCCCCAAATGTTGGAAAAAGTCATCGAAAAGTGGACGTCCAGATTGGACTACATCCGAGCCAGCCGTGGCAGTCATATGCCAGAAATCCTATTTAAAATGTAATGCCACAAGATTATCTTTCGAATAAAAAAAATTCATGTCAATCGAATAATACATCGTTGTTTTATTGCAATTTAAAGTTCTATACCTCGAAAAAAAACACCCTTTATATATATATATATATAAGTCACCTCCTGCACAGTAAAGTAAACAACTGTTTTTAAGTGGATTCCAAAACACTATAAAGATTTTTGAGGTGGGAACCGAGTCCATGAACTGTTGAAATGAAGACAAGCGAGTCAGCCATTTATCTGGAAATCGGTACACTGGGCATTAGAAGAAGAGCTTTTAATAAATAAATTGTACATTTTCACTAAACTCAATAACAAGATAATAAGATCAAGCATTTTGAAAAAAGGAAATACCCCTAAATTCTGAATAGTTTAAATGAAATAATATTTTTAATGAATTTATATAAAAGTCAGTAAATAATTTATTAAAATATTATGAAATTTTGTTTAATATCAATTTATACCAGACATTTACACTTATTATACTTTAGACGTATGACTAATAAAAGAGTTTATGTGTAAAAATCTTTAAAAGACAATTATTTCAAACTTTTAATAAATTTTTTAAATTGGTAATATTTTCACAATACTGTAAATTTTTGCTTTATGTTTATAAGCTAAATTACCAAATGAATTTTGAAAAAAAAAACATTTATTATTTATGAAAAAATAATAAAAAACCTAGTATTTTTTTTTTTTGAAGTTGATGGCAATTGTCACAGAGTAGAAATGACAAATTAATTATTGCCATGAAATATTTTCACTAATTTGCAACATTGCTATCACATTTTTCATGCTATCACAACATTACTATTAAAGTCACTGCAATAGATATTTCACATGCAATATGTCCAATATTTATATGATTAACTAGCATCCACTATAAACGTAATGTATAAAATATTAGCTTTTAACTAATTTTAGCATCGAAAACATACCATCGGTTATCCATCATTTTTGTTTCTGTTTTTTGTTTATTCTTTGCTGTTTGAACTGCAGTGACCGCTTTTAACGACGTAGAGACAGTAAAAGCGTAATTTTTCATCGCTAAATATAAAATTAAAAACGTTTTCCATTTTTGTTTGCTAATAATTTACGTATTGTTAAGTTAACATAGAAATATTGAAAATCAATAAATTAAAATTGAATTAAATTTAAATAAAAATTAAATTAAATTAAAATCCATTAAATATAATTGTCAGAGGCGTAGAGATGGGGGGAGGGGCAAGGGAGCTATTTTAACCCGGACGCAGCTTGCAGATGGGCGCCAAATCATTTCGAAGATAAACAAAATTTTTCAGAAATTTGAATATTAGTTTTTATATAATATTAATTTTATTCGGTGAAATAAGCTTTGCATTTTATAATTATTGTGTCATGTCTTGGGAAAAATATAAAAAAATAAAAAAATGCTCCAGGGACGAATCAGATTTGGAAATAAAAAGTTGATAAAAAATCAAGAAGAGCTGCAGGAGCTTGCCATAAACGAAACTCTTACTCTTATATTATTTATATTATGTTTTGCATAACTTAGTTCCCTTTAAAAATTGTGTTTATTTAACCATGCTTTCTATTTTCATTTCTTAATCAATTAGATTATCGGTTTTCATTCTTTTAATCCTTTCCTTTTTGAGTTTCATACTTTGCTCAATGTTTGTGATACTATTGTTTTGTACTACAAACCTTGTAAATGTGTAAATAACAAAAATATCTTAATTTTTTTGCATATAAAATTTCTGGAATATTATATTGGTTTGTTCCATTTTAATGCATATGAGAAATTTTCATTTTAGTATAAAGTTATTTACCAAATTATTTGTGTTAATGTTATAGGGTAAAATTTGCATCTGTTAATTTAGGGAGATTACACAAGAGTAAGTTCGTGAAAGACACCCATTTAATTTTGCGAATACGCCGAGATTCACAGTGCTCTTTATGAGTCCTAACCGAGCTGGCAGCCGAATGGTTAGCGCTCTTGCCTTCGGTTCAACAGTTCGTGGGTTCGAATCCCACCGTGGGCATGGATGTTTGTAGTGGTTCGGAATCCACTTTAAGCCGTAAGTCCCGGTCTAATTAGCCCTCGTGTGCAAAAAATGACCGTTGAGCGACAAACAAACAAACAAAAAACTTTATGAGTCCTAATTGTTATACAGGTTGTCTAAGACAAGTTATGTTACTAGAAAAAGTCATAACAATAATATTAACAAAACAAATAAGTTTGCTTTACTCAAAAAGAAAAAAATACGTTCAATAAATTTTTTGAATTATTTCATGTTTAAAAAATTTTTTTGTGTTTTTAAAAATAATTTTATTAGTATATAAAATCAATAATATATTTTTAATATTAATTCTAAATCACATAAGTTCGATTATTCTAATGACACTTTTTCGAATTCAATATAAGTGTTTTTTGTATAAATAAGAATTGAATTTTGTTTAAATTTATAGCTTAGCTTGAGACTTTAAATTAATATATTTTCGATTATTTTATTGTAGGTACAATACTTATTTTGCATTCTTATTACAATTATACTCCATTTATTATAATGTATTACATATCGTTATACTATTATATATCTCTTATTACTTAATACATTTTTTATTCCCGACTATTTTTTTCAACAGGGCGCCAAAATAAGGCGCCAATTCTGTTCACTACGCCACTAATAAATGTCTAATGATAGTAAGTGAACTTTATTTCTTAAGAAATAATTAATAAGATACAGATTTCTATAAATGAATTTTCAACTCATATTGTAGTTAGCTGTGATGTTAGCCATTCAAATTTTAAATAGCTTATTCTTATTCAAAGAATTACAATAAATTTTTTTATTTTCTATTTGATTCATTTATAAAACATATTTTTTTATTCTTTTATAAAAATTGAATACATTTATTTTTAAATTTATGTAAAATAACAATAATTTTAATAATATCAATTAACATTAATTTGGTTATCATTTTTTATGAAGCTCTGCAGCTAATTTTAAAATTAGCAATTATATTTATTCGTTTTTCCAATCAATAATATTTACATACGCTAATTTCCTTTTATTGCTAATATTTAATTATGAAAATATACATAAAATTCCAAAAATTATTTTAAGATAATTTTATTCATTTTATATATATATATATATATATATATATATATATATATATATATATATATATATATATATATATATATATATATATATATATATATATATATATATATATAAAATACTAATACTAATATTAAAATAGTTTTTTTGTACGTTAAAAAATAGCATTTTTCATAAAGTGTTTTTTTATCAAAAGAAAATGATTTAAATTTCACAAAAAATGACACTATTGGAAAATGTTATTTTATTTTCTTAATTTTTTTTTAACAAAACTAAGCTCTTTTTTGTGTTATTATTAAATTTTTCACAAATTTCCAAAAAATTGTCATATTCCAATGGAAAATTTTAAATTTATCCTAAAAGGTGGAAATGAAATTAAAAAACGGCTAAGAAAATCTGAAAAGTCTATTTCAGTCAAAGAAAAATATGAATAATAAAATTAAAATATTATAAAATTGTTTCACTGTATAGAAAAAAAGAGAAAGTGATTCGGAGTTGAATATTTATAGCGTTTTGGAATTCATTTTAAACTATAAAAAATCCCGTGAAAGCAAAAAGTCACTGTAGAGCATTGACTGTAACTTACTGGAACAGTAAATTTTACACACTTTGATAAGAAAATTTTAAAATTAATTATTTAATGAAAGTCTTTTGCCTTTAACTTTATTAGAAATACTTCAAAAAATATTGCTATATTATTTAACAAAATAATAGACGAATAAAATATTGCTCTGGTGTGCATATAACGTTAAAATAAATCTTCTAGTTCGAAGTAGGAAAGAAAAACAGGAAAATTTAAAAGTATGATTATGAGGGACAAACAAACCAAACCAAGCCAACAATTGATATTATGAATTTAAACTGAATCACGGGAATTAAATATTTGTGTCTGGTTGAATTTTAATTTAAAGATTGTATGTACACTATCAATGCATTATAATAGACGCAAATTTATTCCCCATTTGCTATAACTCAGAAGTCAAAATCGAGATCAGTTTTGGTGACCACAAAATATAATGGAAACATTTTTATATTTAAATTTTTTCCAATGATTTTGAGCTTAATAAATCATTCTCTTAAAATTGTCAATTATTAATAAGGTGATAAATTTTTTATTCATAAGCTACTGAAAATTAATTTTTAAATGCAATAATATAATTTTTTTGTAAATTCTTACAGGAAGGAAAAAAAAAAAAAAAAACATCCGCTCGTGAAAAGAGATATAGGCACTGTAGGCCTTGGTCCCCATACGGGCTGTCGCACTACTGAGTTTAGCATTAGCAGTTATTTTACATATTCTTTATATTATATTGCATATCTGTTGCATGAAAAAACTTGAAGCAAACTATTTTACAAGACATAGGAACTTTATAAGAGTGAAATACTGTTATTCTTATAAATTGCCTTTAATAGCTTCATTGAATTTTGAAATAAAATGTGTAACTTTATTATTTTTAGGAATTATTTACCATTGACTGAATGGTGAATACTTATTGTAATTAAATGAAGCTAGAAAGAAAGCCAAATAAATTGAAATAATGTTTTTGGAATCCTATCCTGCAAGCTAAAATACTAAGTAAATATTGAAAAGTTGCTACATTTTCGTATTCTATTTCTTCGATTTAAATGTTTTATAATACATATGTATCATGATGCAGCTTAGAAAATTGATCAACAAAATTTGATATGAAAGAAAAAAGATACCAATTATCCTGAACTTTCCAATAATCCAAAACAAAACTCAGATACGCAAAATTCCATGAATTTGGCAATAATCAATAGATTTTTTATATTTTTATATGTATATACACATGACTATTCTAATTAAACTCAGCATGCATAAGAGAATTCGTAGCATCGATTTAATTATTGGAATGCTTCCAAATTTAGATTGTTAAAAATAATAGGAATAAACGGTAATTACTGTTATTTATTTTTCATTGGGATGAGAAAACAGGCCTAATAGGATCTTAAGAGCTTTTTTTTTTTTTTTTTTTTTGTTTATTTGTTTCTTTAATTTACTGATGCTCTGTTTTGACTAAAACGTTCTGGAGGCTGATTGGAAAATTAAAACACTAAATACTGTATAATGGATTATAATTCTTAAATGTTTTATCATGCAAAGGACATTATATTATTATTTTATTTTTTCTTAAAATTATTTCTTTATATCTTGTTTGAAATGAATTCTTGGATCGGAACAGTTTTTATTACACATTTTTTTAGTTATTATGGTACTATGCTTCTGCATAAGAATAATCAAATGTTCATGTACTATATTATTTACGTTTACAGTTTCACATTTGCATTGCACTTAAAAAATAGAACTTATTAACATGATTAGTCTACTACATTTGATTACTTACTATACACTTTTTATTCGCTTGTTTTGAGCAGCTGATTTTATGCTTAAAGATGTATTTAGAATATATTCATTCAAAAAATTTCTGAAATGTTTTAAATTGCTTACTGATTGTTAGAGTAATTAAGTAAATTTTTTTTTTTAAATAATTGCGCAAAATTTGAAGTTTAGCTTAGAATAATTTGATGTTTTATACTTTATACTAAAATTTAATTTTAATTTAACGGAAAGTTAATTGCAGGAATTCTGTAAAAAGCGAATAAAATTTCAATTAGAATAAATAAATATATTTAATGTATTTAAAAATAATTAGTTTCTTTCATTAATTTGCTGTAATGGAAGAAATGTAATTTTTTGTTTACTTCTTTAATTCTTCAATAACTTTAGACATTATAAAAGGAAAAATAGGGAATATAATTTTGATCTAGTCTCAGCACTGTTATTGCAAAATTAAATGTTACTTAAAAATCAATAAATAATTGGAAATACTGTGGAAAAAAATTCTTTGAATGTTTGATGTTTTAAAATTACGTGTATATATATGTATAATTCAAAATACTTTTCCCTACAAAGAGAAATTTCATGTAATGAATGAAAATAAATCAAGCTTAAATTATATGAATAATATTCATGTTGTTGTCGTTGTCGTGTGCCAGCTAGGCTGGCAATATGCGCTGCTCCACTTTTCCAACTGAACCATATTTGGTGTGGAGTCCGACTTCCTCAGTACACACATGCTATAGGTACCCGTTTATAGGGTAGGCAACCATTCACACCTCATTCATACAAGGAAGGGACAAAGACAGGATAGATAGAGAGAGAAAGTACATCCATGCCCGAACCAGGATTCGAACCCAGGACCTCCTTATCCACAGTCAGGCACACTGACTACTAGAAAAGTTGGGCAATATTCCTGTTAAATCATCCATACGCTATTATTAGAAAATCAAATATTTATTATTTCATACCCGAGTCTTTAAATTTCACCTACTGTGTTAATTACATTATTAAAAGCAACTAACCCACAATACCTTTGAATAACATATCTAATTACATTTTGTTATTACTTCTATTTTTCGTGTATTACAAAAAGTTATTAAAATACACGATAAAACAAAAAAATGTTTTTTTTTCATTTATTTATTTATTTTTGATTTTTTTTTTCCATTTTGAAGCGGGATCCATTAAATTATAACATTTCTCGAGTCATATAATTTTGCCTTGAGAAAGAAATTTTATGTTTCCTTAAATGTATTTAAAATTTTCTATTTTAGAAAAGATATAACCTTAGTCTTTTCTAAAATAGAAAACAGTATCTCATATATATAGACTATCATCTTTTTCTTTCTTTTTGTTGTCAAGTAATAACAAAGAAAATGATGGATTAATTTTTCTCACTTCTTGTATTGAATTTTAAAAATCACAGCTGTTATTTATGACACATGAGTTGGGAAACAAAATGTAAAAACGTTATTGAAAACATTTATAAATGACACTTATTTTTTTTATTTTATTTATCATCTCGATTTTTCGTCAATTTCTTTATATCTTCGAAAAAATTAACAAATGATTCTTTAAAAAAATAATAATGATAATTTATATTTTTGAATATTTACCATATATTAAAAGTTTCCTACAGAATATCATGACTAGAAAACCTAAATTATATATTTTTATTCACACACACAAAAAATACCCAATTACACGCTGCACTGCCCATTAAGTTTAGCGAAGTTGGGTTGATCTTGCTGTGGGTTTTGTAACTGAGACACAGCATCAAAATAGTGCGATGAATGCCAAGTTATGGTCGCTGAAGTTTACAGGTTATATGAATTGAACGTTCATTTTTCTCTCCCGAAAGATTCCAAGTATACCACTAAAATTCCTTCCTACGCAGTTGCAGTGGTGGCCGAGTGGTCTGGGGCACCGATTTCTGACTGTAATATGCGGCTGATGGCGGGACTGGTGTTTGGCGAAGTTCGTACACATCACGATCCTGCCTGACGCGGGATGGCAGTTTCAGACTTCGGGGTATGATATCCGGCTTCGGTGGGATGGTACCTGGCCCCTGCTACTCCGTGTAGCCACAGACTGCACGAAATATTTTCTCTTTAAAATTTAAATAACTTTTTACAATCATGTCTTATAAATATTTTCCTTGTGATTTATTTATCTAAATTTTTTATTTATTACTCAATCTAATGCAAGAATTTTATGAATTCTAAATTGAATAGATTTTTTATGATACACATTAAGATCTGCTTGACACAAATCTTTCACAATTTTCATACTTAGTATATAAAAAGAGTTAAAATTCTACAAAAAACATAATAAAAGTAGGTGCATAGTATAGTATACACCAGCTGTTCTTCCTGTACCTAGCACAAAAATAAATAAATAAATAAAAGGAGGTGTTTTATGAACTGAGATATCGCTAATTTTTTTAAATAATTGGTTTAATTTTTAATTCAATATGAAATATTTATGAGAATTAAATTTTATGTTATCTTTGAAGTGTTTAAATATTAAATATTTTTCAATAAAAGTAATTTTTAAATCGTTCTTAAACTTAAATAGCTTTACCATTTATACTGGATGCTCAAATAGTATGATGAACTAATTATTTTAAAACTATTTTAGTAGCTGAACATCCAGTTGTAATATAATGTACAGTAGTTTAACGCAGATTTTCAAATGAAATAATTTGATATGATATGATAATTTTTAAATATTAATAATATAATTTGATATGATAATTCTTAAAGAATAATCAAATGAAATATATATTTCTCTCCTCTGCTCTAATTTAAATATTTAAAATATCTTTCCTGGGGATCGTACAGTATTTTTGGAAAAGCGATGTGAATTTAAAATGCTACGAAGTTCAATGCTGTTTTGGGTAATAATTTTTTGCTTCAAATTCGAAAATTTACATTTTATAGCACTCTTTTGACTTTCAACAACTGATTTTAACAGTAGGTTTTCAAACTTCAATTTTATTAAATAATAATAAAATAATTTTTCGTCCCGAATCAATCGTCCTTGAGGGCCATTAAGTTAAAAAATAAATGTAAATATTAATCATAAAAAAGTCTATAACATATTAAAAAAAATTATTAGATGAATAATCTGAATAGAAAAAAAATCAACCTAGAATATTATGACAAGTTATTAATTTACAAAAATTACGATCAAATTCTTTTTTCAAAAATTTCTGCATCAGTTATCTTTCTGAACGGATAAAATTTTTTTATAAAAGATTTTAATTACATATTTAGTGATACGCCACAAAGAGGAAGTGCTGCCATCTTTCAATTATAACCGAAATGATTAATTTTTGTTTCCCTCTTCATGCGTTTTATCTTTTAATTGCCAAAACAGGAGAAAAAAGAAGAGTCGCATCTTCAAGGGAAAATTATATATATATATATATATATATATATATATATATATATATATATATATATATATATATATATATATATATATATATATATATATATATATATATATATAAAATATTCAAATGGAGCTTTTGATAAGATACTAAATGAGATTTTGCTTAAGTTTCCAAAAAGGAGACTTTAATGAGAAAGATTCCTCAAAATTAATCAGGAAATTTATCAAAAATTTTTAGTTTATCTGATAAAAATAGCTTGAAATATTTCAATAATATATAGGACATTCACGATACTTCACTTCTGAAACATATATAATATCTTAGTAAAAGTGTCGAAGGTTTTATTTCGAAATGTTTGAAGTTTTTTCTAATGACTGTCAGCTACACCTTCAAACCATTGGCAAGCGTATCTGACCACCAGAAACAACATAAACTTACGCAAAAAATTATATTTCTTATGATAAGTTCTGACTTATAATATTGGATATAAAATTGAATGCGGTTCTCTAAACTTTTAATAATTTTATTGAAATGAGATTTCTAAGTTAACCTTTTGTCTAAAGCTATTCTTAAATATTTTACTCCGTTTGTCTATAAAGTAATTTAACTATTAAATTTAATTTTATTATATGACATTTTTTTTACCTATAAAAATATTGTTTTTGTTTTTCTGATATTTAACTATATTTACCACGGGTTAAGCCATATATTTAATTTGTTTGAGTGTTTGTTAAGCATAATGACTATAATTATATGCATTATATTATTAAATAAGCATTTATTTTTTTATTTTCTTGACTACTTAATTTTATACTAATTTGATGTTTTACGTACAATATAAGTACTTTGAGCTCATATTAAATGAATGTTCTTGTTAACGAAAGGTAGAACGGTGCAATAGCCAATAAGAAGGAAGCAAAGGAGGGGTTTAATTATAGCACTACCTGAGACGCTTTGAAGGTTTTGTTGTAAGGGGAGGAGGCTTTCCTAGTTTGGCTCTAGAAATCATATCTCCTCCAAACTGGTTTCTACAGGTGAAGTTTTATCTCATTCCCACCCTTACAATCAATCTGCGATTACTGTGGGACTTGTAGGTGGAGTTTCCATTCTCTGTGTCACCGTTGTCGTGAATGTCCAGGGACTCCGAGAATGAAAACTTTACCCGGTTCTCAGTCTTGCGATAAGGAGTTAACGATTTAGGAGTTTTATTTATGTTTTATTTGCATACACATAAATGCTTTTATTTACGCATTTTAAATATAAATCTAACAATAATTAGAATACTTTTCATTTATTCCACTCCCATGAACTAAAAAGTATTGATAATTAACAGAAAAATAAGTGAATGGAAAATGTATACCAATGAAAGCAATTAACTGATAAAAATAATCACATTTAATGTAAATTATTACGATATTACTGATTAATTTATTTCCAATTCTTTTGTTGATTAATTTATGTAAATGTAACAATATTTCTTAAATGTTTAAATTATCAATTCCAAACGGTGCTGTGTCTATCACATCATCAAAATCCCTGTCAGGAATTTTAGTTCTCATTTTTGTTACATTGTTAATACTTACCACTTGGAAATGCCCGAAATGTCTCGAATATGAATCTTAAACTGGTTTGGGAGTATTGCAAAACTGTTTTTGAATCTTTCGACTACCATTAAGTTAGTTATTTAAATAATGAAATGTAAGGAATGTGAGAATAGATAGAGAGCAATATATATGTATTATTTACTTCACGCATGTGAAAGGTAGTTGAACCAAGTGTGTCATTATATTTTACAGTTTCAACTTACTCTAAGATTCATTAGTTAAATGTTTTTAGCAATAGACACCTAATAAAATCCCACTTTCATATAAATTAATGAGGTTTATTACAAAGATTAACTTAGAATAAAATTAATAGCATGGCCAAATTTAATGTAGGGTTGGCCTCATTATTATCAATAACTTTTCAGTTATTATTAAATCAGAAAATTGTATTCTTAAAATGGAATAAAAGATTTCTTTTAATGTTTTAATAATTTACTTAATGGAAACTTACGCATTACTTACGAGGATGTCTGGAGACGCGTGTGCAATTCACGTAGGGGAAGGTTAGGCTACGTGATGTACCAGGCAACCAGGAACCCTGCGAAGACGTGTTTATCTGGATGCACCTTTTCACAATGTCATTCATAGGAGTTCTTCTGCCTCGTCTTTAGTTTCTGGAAATTAGAGAAACTCTGTGACAACCTCAGGGAAAATTACAATATATCATGGTTCACATTCTTACCATGTCTTTTGTCAAATCAAAAACTTAACATGATTCGGGCAGCTCCTTGTCTGGGTTCTCCTTACTGACAACTCGATGCGTCTGGTCCTGGCCTTGTTCAATCCCAGACTCTACTTTTCTCCCTTGCTAAACAAACAATCAAGATTCCCCGTCTCACACCTCAACAGCAGCAACGCAGCTGCGTACAACTTTAATGTATTTAATAGCTATAAGGAAAATAAAAAAAAAGCCTTGGTAATAATAACAGTGAATACAACCTAATAATAAGAACTATCATAGAATTGTTTAAAAATAGAATGTTTATCCAATTTTGGAAGTCAATATGGGCTATACTCCCCCGAATTAATAAATGTAATGATATGCAAAAAATATTTTTTGTTATAATTGAAGCCCTAAGACTGGTCCTAGATAGTGGAAATAATACGCCATGAACACAAATGCTCTGTCTCTAAAAAATTTTACGTGGAACTCAAATGGTCTACTAAACAAAAAAGACGAGTTAAGGGAATTTATTGACAATAGCAAACCAGGTATTATTTTAGTGCAAGAAACGCACCTCAGAAACAAAGATAATTTTAAGATAAGAAATTACGACATTATTAGAAATGATAGATTAAATAGTGATAATAGAATCAGATACTGTCGGTACAACTATCATAATTAATAGCTTTATCTCCTACGATGCTATCAGCTCCCTAAATTTTAATCATATCGAATCAACTATAATTAATATTTATATACAAAACTCCCCCTAATCACTATTGCATGATTTTATTAAAACTAAAGTTGATGCAGAATTTAGAATTAAAATGACACATGATGTTTTGTGTTCTGAGAAAGTAAATGTTAAAAAGAAAAAGTCTAATAAATCTAAATTTGTTCCTACTGTATGTGAATAATTAAGTATGAATGGTGTGGTACTAATAATAATAATCATAGTACTAAGTTTAAAAACAATGGAGGCATTTTTGTGATAAGTCATCTCATTCATCAGAAAATTGTAATGGCACATTTTCTATGAATCTTAAATGTAAGAAGGATATTGTAAAAAAGAAGAATGCTTGTTTTGTTTACAGAAAAATCATATAAGTAAACAATGCAGGTCTGGTCAAAAGTGTCCTTTATGAAAAAATCACCATTTTATTATTTTATGTCCATATTTACCATCTCATAAAGCAGATGATAAATCAACCGTAGAAAAATGTGTGTGTGAAAATAAAACAAGCACTCTTAATAGTTATATAACATCTACAGATGCTTAACTTCAAACATTAATTGTCCAAGTTCATAATGGTTCAAAGAAAAAATTTATTAGAGCTATATATGGTAGAGGTTCTATGAAATCATATATATCTGAAGATATTCTTTAAAGTAGGAATTTTAATTGCATTGATAAAACTAAATTTAAACAAACTTTGTCTGGAGGTATTGAGACTCCTGAAAAGGTGTATAAAAATTATTTAATTTAAGTGATATTGAATGTAAATACAAATGTAAAATAGAAGTTCTTAGTTAGAAACACATTTGTTCTAAAATTAAACAAATTACATGTAGCCCATGGTTAAATGTATTCAAGTCTCAAGGAATTAAAATAAATGATTTAGAAAAACATTCGTTTAATGTTGATAAGGAAATTAAATTGTTAATTGGGGAAGATATTGCTGGTAAACTGTTAATTGGTGAAATTATTAATCTGAAGGAATTACCGCTGTTAATACTAGATTCGATTGGAACATTATGGGAAAATTTGATTCTGACTCTGAACGACATTCTGAAAGTTCATCTTCTTTTATTATTTCATCTCTACTTGTAAATGATAGATTTACTGGTGATCTGTGGAAGTTAGATGTTTTGGGAATAGCTGAATCGAAGATCCTCAGAAATATTTTGAAGACACTCTTACTATGAATCATGAGAGTAGATATGAGGTCGCGTTGTCTTGGATGTTTGAAAGTGCTCTTTTATCTGATAATAAGATGAGCGCAGATAAATGTATTTTAAACACAAAAAGAAAAGTAATGACTTCAAAAAAATTGAAGAATATTGTATTGTGTTTAAGGATTGGTTGAATCTTTGCATTATTGCAAAGGTTTTTAGTGAAAAAGTAAAAGGAGTTCATTATTTACCCCATCGTACTGTAATAAAAGAGAACAGCACTACGAGTGTTAGACCGGTTTATAATGCGAGTAACAACCCATCTGGTTCTACGTCGTTGAACGATTCTTTGTTCTCAGGGCCAAATTTATTAGAACCGATTCCTTCAATTTTAAATCGGTTTCGTAAGAATTATGTTGGCATTGCATCAGATATTCATGAAAATTGCTATAAGAGAAAAAGATAGGGATTTTTTACGGTTGTTGTGGTTCAATGGAGAAAATGGAAAACATTTAGTGGAATATCGCCATCGAAGAGTGGTATTTGGTTTAACTTGTAGCCCTTATTTATTGGCAGTTACTTTAAAGTATCATTTAAATAAGGTTCCGGAAAACTTAAAGCACACTACGAAGTTTTAAAAACAGCATTTTACGTAGATAACTGTTTAACGAGTCTCAATTCTTAGATAGAATTAAAAAAGTTTTTCTTGGAATCTAAAGTAACTATGTCTTCTGGTTCCTTTAATCTAAGATGTTGGAATTTTAATACAAGCAATGAATTGTTCGAAGATAGTTCCTCTATGGAAGATAATGCTTACGTTTTAGGTCTTGTATGGCATACTGGTAAAGATACATTGTCGTGCAAAATAGAGAAAGAAAAATCACCACAGGAATCAATTACGAAAAGAATTGTTTTAGCTGTAGCTAACCACATTTTTGACATAATAGGTTATAATGTGCCAGTAATGTTAATCCCAGAATTAATTCTACAAGAAACATGGAATTTAAAGCTCAAGTGGGATGATAACCTTCCGGATGATCTGACTAAAAAATATAAGTCTTGGCTTAAAAATTGCATTTTTCTTTCAGAAATAAGTATTCCCAAATGGTTTGGAATTCAATTGATTGATAAATCAGAAAGTTTACATTTGTTTTGTGACGGAAGTCAAAAGGCGTATGGTGCATGCGTTTTTATATGAGTCGAAAATAACAACGAGGTCAGAATTAGTTTAGTTAATGCTAGATCTAAGGTAGCTCTCCTGAAGCCCATGACGATTCCTAGCCTTGGACTCTTGGCATGCTTTATAGGTGCTCGTCTGTTATTGTCCATAATTAAATATCTTAATCCAAATAATGTTGATATATATTGTTGGACTGATTCAACAAACACTTTATGTTAGATTCAAACGTATTCAAAATTGGGGAATTTTCATACACAATCGTGTCATAGAAATTCGTTCTTTGACTTCACCTAATCAATGGCATCACATTTCAGGTACTCTTAATTCTGCCGATTTGTTATCTAGGGGTTGTTCTGCTGAACAATTGGTCGGAAAAAATGGTGGGAGGGACCTAATTGGTTACTGGAAAGTAAAGAGAATTTGCCTAAATCAAACAGTAAACCAAATGAAACAGTCAAAACTATTTTAACGAGAAATGATTATGACATTAAAAGATTATATAGTTATTTTTCTTCTTTTAAGAAAACTGTAGGGATGATAGCATGGATATTTAGGTTTTATAATAACGTCAGAAAGGTTGATAAAAATCTCTCTAAGGACTTAACACTACAAGAAATTGAAAAGGGAGAAATTAGTTTAATGATGATAGTTCAAAAAGATTTAAGAGTGAAACGGATGATAAATTAAAACAACTTAAACCAATAGTAGATTCTTATGGTCTCATAAGAGCTAAATCAAATGTTGCCCTTAGAGATGATAAATATGATATTAAGTATCGTATTATATTGCCTTCTGATCACTGTGTTTTAAATTATTGATAATGTGTACACATAATCATTTGTTACATGCAGGAAATACTATATTAATGTCTCATTTAAGAAAGAAATACTGGATTTTGAAAGCCTGTAAGACAATAAAAAATTGTATAAATAAATGTGTAAAATGTCAGAGATTCAAGGCTAAGAAATGTGGGACAATCTTAGGTATTTTACCAAATGATAGGGTCCGCGATGCATGCGTTTTTGAAATTGTGGGATGTGATCTTGCTGGGCCATTGTAGTTGAAAAATGGTAGAAAATTTTATATTGTATTATAAACTTGTGCAGTATATCGAGCTGTACACCTGGAACTTGTCACATCGTTAAACACTGAATGTTTTATTCAGTCTTTAAGACGTTTTAATCCACGTCGAGGACAGTAGTAAGCGCGGGGATATACGAGGCGGAAGTGCCACGCCCCCTTTGTGGTCACGTGACTTCCGGTTTGCTCGTGTAAGACTACGAGGGTATTTTGAGGGGGCGTGTCACTTGACTTATACGAGGCAGAAGGAGGAAACAACTCAACAATGGGGGAAAGGAGGTAGCAAATTTGTGACGTCATAGACCATCATGTTCAAACACGCTATGTTTTGTGACGTCATTTCAAGATGGCTTCTTTCTAGAAGTGTTACATTTAGTTTCGATATCGTTATGTTCGTGGCGCCATCTGTGAGCTGAAGGAATAAATTATTTTTTCGACATAGATTTTTTTTATTTTTGAAAAATATTTTAATTTTTTCAATATATATATATATATATATATATATATATATATATATATATATATATATATTAAGGCTGTTTTCGTTATCAATATGTTCATGGTGCCATCTATAAACTAAATAAGGAATTATATTTTGATTTACTTTTTCTTTTTTAAATTTATTTTTAAAATGTCGAGCTTGGGATTAGAACCCGCTACCTCCAAAAAGAATTCGTGGGGTATTGATTTGCGTACCTTAACGAATACCCCACGAATTCCTGTTAGATCGAGTGAATCTTAAGGAGACATCCTTTTAGATAAAAGTAAAATAAATATCAATCTTTCTAGCCTGGGAAAATATTCGCTGATGTAGTGTGACGTCATAATATGAGAGTAATCATGTTTCAATGTGATGAACCATGTTCAATCAAGTAGAGAAACCTGTTTACTGCAATATCCTTACGCTTGGCGGATGAATACAATGTCTGAACCAATCAAAATGCTCCATTGCTGTTGATTTGGAATATAATTCTAGTTCCTGTCTAAGAGTTTCATTTCGGCTGTTCTACAAGGTTTCGAAAGGTTCATTTATTCAACAGGATTTCAAGTTGCACTTCTTGGATTTTTTACAAACATCATGTCTTCACCAAACAACAAACGTGCTTTAAATGAATCAGCCGATGCGGTAAGTGTTAGTTTTAATTTGCATGTATTTATATTCAAATTTTAAATGATTTTTGAATTTTACTATGAAACATATTTAGAACTCAAAATTTTATTTATTTTGTAGATGATTATCAATGCTTCTGACTTATATGTAGATAAAAGCAGCAAAAAAGTCAAGAGAGAAGAATCTAAAGTAAGTTTTGAATTTATTTTAATCGAATTTTATAGTTACTCAGTGTTCAATGTTTTTTCTTTTGAGATGTGGTTTATACTGATGAGTTATTTATATTTTTTATTTACCTTTTTAGGCTGCAGGAGCATTTAATGAAAATGAGATTCCAGATGATGTATTTCCTATAGGAGACTCCGTTTTTGTGTTTCCCAGTACTTTCCATGGAGTTGTCTCAGTACACATTAGAAAGTATCAGAAATATGGAATAAAATATTATCCAACCTCAGAAGGAATTACTCTTCGACCATGGTGGATTGAACAAATTATGGATAGAGAAACTGTGCCTCAAAATGAGAACCATCTACGAAGCAGTGTTTTCCTTCCTGAATCAGAAATTCAGATTACAAGTAAGGACTTTAAAATGTTTACATTCACTCGTGTGAAACAAGGATGGAACTCAAAATCCTTTACCATTTCTGCAGAGCAATATAATAATATGCTACGAAATTATAACAGTATTGCAAATGCTGTTCTAGATCACATGTTCCGCACAGTGAATTTCTTAGATGTTTATCGTAATGTTTTTGACGGAATTATTGAAGAAACTTTGCCAAGTTCCTTTGATGTCAGCCTCGGAACCCAACATTTGTTGCAAACCCTTGAAAATGCTGTGCGTGACATTTTTA
Organism: Latrodectus hesperus; assembly: GCA_037975125.1. Taxonomy (NCBI): domain Eukaryota; kingdom Metazoa; phylum Arthropoda; class Arachnida; order Araneae; family Theridiidae; genus Latrodectus; species Latrodectus hesperus. The sequence goes on along the minus strand of JAJQOW010000411.1, from coordinate 95,841 downwards.
AGGAGAAAGGTTTAAAAGAACCATGTATTTTGGCTGAAGAACTATGGGCTAACCGTGTAGAAACTTTTAATTCACATGCATTTTCTTTAGAAATTTTAGAAATTGCTGATTCTTTTTATCACAGTCTCAGGGAAAAAGAACCATTTTTAGCTCTGAAACCTTCTATGTATGTGACAGTTGATTTCCTGAAAAATTTACGTCTAGACAGCATTATTCGAAATGTAAGAAATGCCTTATGTCCTGAAGATGCATTTGAGTATTTCGAAAATAATGAATAATTTGATCAAAATATGTAATATTGTTGTATATTTTTGTATATAAATGTACTTTAAAATATGCTAAATAAAATATCATTGTTTAAAATTTTATGTATGTGTGTTTAATTATTATTTTTCTTTTAGATAATATGAAAGTGTATTAAACTTTTGTAATTCTAAAAAAGAATATTTTGAAAATAAATGTCTCATGTAAACAGAGTGTTTTAAATATAAGTATAAAAGCAAGTGTATTCAACATTTAAAATTCATTCTTCACTGTTAACAGAAATGCAATGGACGCTGCTTTGACGCGGTTGTATAGAAATCCTGAAGTTCCAGGGAGTTTTGGAGGAATTAATAGTTTACATAGAGCCTTAAAGGGAAGAGTAAAAACAAAACGTATCAAAGAATGGTTACAAACAAAGGATTCATATACTCTACATAAGCCTTTGAGACATAAATTTCCAAGGAATAAAGTTATTGTTGGAGGTTTAAACGAACAGTTTCAAGTGGATTTAGCTGATTTGCAATCTCTCGCAAATTTTAATGATGGTTATAAGTATTTACTCACTTGCATAGATATTTTATCCAAATATGCTTGGGCCATTCCTTTAAAAGATAAAACAGGCCGAAGTGTGAAAAGAGCCTTAGAAATGATATTTAGTGAAAGAACTCCTGAGATTTTGCAGTCTGATGATGGGGTCGAGTTCAGAAACAAAGTGGTTCAAAAATATTTAAAAAACAGAAACATACATTTCTTTTCAACTCATAACCAAACAAAAGCGAGCGTAATAGAGCGGTTTAATCGAACACTAAAAACCAAAATGTGGAAATATTTCACAGAAATGAATACAAAAAGATATATTGACGTAATAGATAAATTAATACAAAGTTATAATAATACATGGCATCGCAGTATAAAAATGGAACCTATTGCAGTAAATCATGATAATGAAACCCAAGTATGGCAAACATTGTATGGTAATCAAAAAGAATATAGTACACGTACTGTTTTAAAAGTTGGAGATACAGTTCGCATAAATAAAGAAAAATTGCGCTTTGAAAAGGGATATGAGCAAAATTGGACACGAGAAATTTTCACAGTTCATAAAATCATAGCAAGAAATCCTTTAGTTTATAAATTAAAAGATTTATCAGGTGAAATTATTGAAGGCACATTTTATTCCCAGGAGCTACAAAAAGTAACCGATTCGGGTTTTTATCCCGTAGAAAATGTGATAAGGAAAAGGAAAAGGCAAGGTTCAACCGAATACTTTGTTAAATTCTTAGGTTATCCTGAAAAATTCAATGCTTGGGTGAAACATATTAGAATGGTATAAATAGACAGTACTATATTTTAAACAGTCATTTTAAATCATGTCGTTTTATGTGACACTACCCTCTGATAGCTCCTTGAAATATTTCCCTAATAATAAAATTTCTAATTTTATAACACAGTTGCCAACTCCTATAAATCTAAATGGAGAGTGGGAAGTAGGCTTATCGGAAATTATTTACCCTCATTCATGGTTCAATGTAAATGATAACAGAAATTCGTTTATATTTGGTATACCAGCTGGAAATATTACTCGAAATGTACAGAAAACAATACCACCTGGAAGTTACGAGAATATTACCGATATACTGAAAGCAATGAATGATATTTTATTACATGACAAAGTATATTTAGGTTTTAATAAGTCAACAAAGAGAGTAAAAATAACTGTGAAAGATGGATTCTCCATCACTTTCAATGATGGTTTGAAGCAACTTCTAGGATTTGGTAGTGAAACAATCATGGGAACTGTACATAGCCCTTTTGTGGCAGATCCTCACGCTGCATTTCCATTCTTTTATGTTTATACAGATATTGTAGCACCACAAATCGTTGGTGATGTACAAGCGCCACTTTTGCGGATTGTCAGGGTTGAAGGAAAAGACGGAGATATAATTAGTCGTCATTTTGACAGACCTCAATACTTACCACTGATTCGTCATTCATTTCAAACCATCAATGTTGAGCTTAGATTAAATTCAGGAGATTTTGTACCATTTGAACGAGGAAAAGTTATTATCGTTTTACATTTTCGAATGAGGCAAATACTATAAATAGTCTTAAACGACAAATTATGAATCATTTGATTATTATCCATCAAGATGAGTGTACCCTATGTTTGCTGCACGAAAAAATTCGAAGAGCATTATGCTGGACAGATAGGTTCTGGTTTATCACATTATCGTGGTATTTCTTTCCAAAAGGGATATGGTCTCGGAGGAATATTTCGTCGATTATTTAGAGCTGCTTTCCCTTTTCTATTAAAAAGTGGCAAAACGATTGGTAAGGAAGCTCTTCTCACTGGATCCCGTGTTGCATCTGATGTTTTATCTGGTCAAGATTTTAAAGAAGCTGTAAAAGCAAGAGCCAAAGAGAGTGGGAGGAACTTAGCCCAAAAAGCTCTCGATAAGGTACAGTCCATGGTGGGCAGAGGAAAGTATAAAAGAAAACGTAAGAATCAAAAGCGAATCATTTCATCCAAAGTTCGGAAAGTGACAGGACGTGATATTTTCGACTCGTGATGGCATTTCTTTTAAAAGACTCACCAGAATGTGTGAAATCAGAGCTTGAACTTTTTCATTTACCCAGTACTCAAACTGTTATTCAAAGTGGACAATGGGTGGAATTTCATCCATTGTCTAATGTTTTTGATGGAGGTCCCGTCGAATTTTATGTTAGTGGCTCAGGTGAAGAATATTTAGATCTCAGCCAAACTCAACTTTATGTTAAAGCAAAAATAATAAAAAAAATAACTTACCCATTGGAAAAGAGGATAACATAGGACCTGTGAACTTGTTTCTGCATTCTCTGTTTTCACAAGTAGATGTTGCATTAAATGATCGTATTGTATCTGATTCTAATAACACATACCCTTATCGAGCCTATATTGAAACATTACTAAATCACGGATATGATAGTAAAACGTCCCAGCTTACTGCTGAATTGTATTACAAGGACTCGGATGATGGATTCAACAAAAGAGCAGCTTTTTTTAAAGATAGTGCTACTGTGGATATGATTGGTGGTATTCACAGTGATATATTTCATCAAGAAAGACTTTTATTGAATTTAGTGGATCTAAAAGTAAAACTTATTCGAAGCAACCCAGAATTTTATTTGATAGGCAGTGAAGGATTTAAAGTAGTTTTGGAACATATTTCTCTATTTATACGAAAAGTTCGTGTAAGTCCTGGCGTCATATTAGGACATGCTAAAGCTTTACAATCGAAAATGGCAAAATACCCCATCAATCGAGTATTAAATAAAGTATACTCTGTTCCAAAGGGAAACATGTCTTTTGTTCAAGATAATGTATTTACAGGACAGATGCCTAAAAGAGTTATCATAGGATGCATTGATAATGAAGCCTTTCATGGGTCTTTGAAGAAATCTCCGTACGATTTTCAACATTTTAATCTGAATTTCATTGGAATATACGTAGATGGCCAACCTGTGCCTCATAATCCTCTACAACCAGATTTTGAAAAAAATAACTTTATACGAGCCTATCAAAGTCTCTTCTTAGGTACAGAAAAACTAGGACAAGACCGAGGTTTATTTATATCAAGAGATGAATATAAAGTGGGTAACACTTTATACGCATTTGATTTATCTCCCGATTTGTGTGACGGAGAACATCTAAATCTTATCAAACATAGTAATTTACGTTTGGAAGTTAAATTTAGCAAGGCATTACAGCAAACTATAAGTATTATTGTTTTTGCTGAATTTGAAAATTTGATTGAAATTAATAAATCCAGAAATATTTCGTTTGACTTTGGAAATTAAAAAATGAATAATCATCAAATATTTAATGCCCTATCCCGTGATAAGATTACAGCACCGATATTTCAAGGAGTATTTCCATCGGATTTCATTCCATACCTTTCTGAAAGATCAGCTGCTATCGTAAATCAAGATGACTCGTCTCAACCAGGATCTCATTGGATAGCTCTGTTTGTGGATGAAGATAAGAACTTGGAATTTTTTGATTCATACGGACAGTCACCACAATTTTATGGAAAATATTTTACGATAATAATCGACGAAATATTCCTCCGAGACCATATCCCTTTTGGAAAGAAATACCACGATAATGTGATAAACCAGAACCTATCTGTCCAGCATAATGCTCTTCGAATTTTTTCGTGCAGCAAACATAGGGTACACTCATCTTGATGGATAATAATCAAATGCTTCATAATTTGCCGTTTAAGACTATTTATAGTATTTGCCTCATTCGAAAATGTAAAACGATAATAACTTTTCCTCGTTCAAATGGTACAAAATCTCCTGAATTTAATCTAAGCTCAACATTGATGGTTTGAAATGAATGACGAATCAGTGGTAAGTATTGAGGTCTGTCAAAATGACGACTAATTATATCTCCGTCTTTTCCTTCAACCCTGACAATCCGCAAAAGTGGCGCTTGTACATCACCAACGATTTGTGGTGCTACAATATCTGTATAAACATAAAAGAATGGAAATGCAGCGTGAGGATCTGCCACAAAAGGGCTATGTACAGTTCCCATGATTTTTTCACTACCAAATCCTAGAAGTTGCTTCAAACCATCATTGAAAGTGATGGAGAATCCATCTTTCACAGTTATTTTTACTCTCTTTGTTGACTTATTAAAACCTAAATATACTTTGTCATGTAATAAAATATCATTCATTGCTTTCAGTATATCGGTAATATTCTCGTAACTTCCAGGTGGTATTGTTTTCTGTACATTTCGAGTAATATTTCCAGCTGGTATACCAAATATAAACGAATTTCTGTTATCATTTACATTGAACCATGAATGAGGGTAAATAATTTCCGATAAGCCTACTTCCCACTCTCCATTTAGATTTATAGGAGTTGGCAACTGTGTTATAAAATTAGAAATTTTATTATTAGGGAAATATTTCAAGGAGCTATCAGAGGGTAGTGTCACATAAAACGACATGATTTAAAATGACTGTTTAAAATATAGTACTGTCTATTTATACCATTCTAATATGTTTCACCCAAGCATTGAATTTTTCAGGATAACCTAAGAATTTAACAAAGTATTCGGTTGAACCTTGCCTTTTCCTTTTCCTTATCACATTTTCTACGGGATAAAAACCCGAATCGGTTACTTTTTGTAGCTCCTGGGAATAAAATGTGCCTTCAATAATTTCACCTGATAAATCTTTTAATTTATAAACTAAAGGATTTCTTGCTATGATTTTATGAACTGTGAAAATTTCTCGTGTCCAATTTTGCTCATATCCCTTTTCAAAGCGCAATTTTTCTTTATTTATGCGAACTGTATCTCCAATTTTTATAACACTCCGTGTATTATATTTTTTCTGATTACCATACAATGTTTGCCATACTTGGGTTTCATTATCATGATTCACTGCAATAGGTTCCATTTTTATACTACGATGCCATGTATTATTATAACTTTGCATTAATTTATCTATTACGTCAATATATCTTTTTGTATTCATTTCTGTGAAATATTTCCACATTTTGGTTTTTAGTGTTCGATTAAACCGCTCTATTACGCTCGCTTTTGTTTGGTTATGAGTTGAAAAGAAATGTATGTTTCTGTTTTTTAAATATTTTTGAACCACTTTGTTTCTGAACTCGACCCCATCATCAGACTGCAAAATCTCAGGAGTTCTTTCACTAAATATCATTTCTAAGGCTCTTTTCACACTTCGGCCTGTTTTATCTTTTAAAGGAATGGCCCAAGCATATTTGGATAAAATATCTATGCAAGTGAGTAAATACTTATAACCATCATTAAAATTTGCGAGAGATTGCAAATCAGCTAAATCCACTTGAAACTGTTCGTTTAAACCTCCAACAATAACTTTATTCCTTGGAAATTTATGTCTCAAAGGCTTATGTAGAGTATATGAATCCTTTGTTTGTAACCATTCTTTGATACGTTTTGTTTTTACTCTTCCCTTTAAGGCTCTATGTAAACTATTAATTCCTCCAAAACTCCCTGGAACTTCAGGATTTCTATACAACCGCGTCAAAGCAGCGTCCATTGCATTTCTGTTAACAGTGAAGAATGAATTTTAAATGTTGAATACACTTGCTTTTATACTTATATTTAAAACACTCTGTTTACATGAGACATTTATTTTCAAAATATTCTTTTTTAGAATTACAAAAGTTTAATACACTTTCATATTATCTAAAAGAAAAATAATAATTAAACACACATACATAAAATTTTAAACAATGATATTTTATTTAGCATATTTTAAAGTACATTTATATACAAAAATATACAACAATATTACATATTTTGATCAAATTATTCATTATTTTCGAAATACTCAAATGCATCTTCAGGACATAAGGCATTTCTTACATTTCGAATAATGCTGTCTAGACGTAAATTTTTCAGGAAATCAACTGTCACATACATAGAAGGTTTCAGAGCTAAAAATGGTTCTTTTTCCCTGAGACTGTGATAAAAAGAATCAGCAATTTCTAAAATTTCTAAAGAAAATGCATGTGAATTAAAAGTTTCTACACGGTTAGCCCATAGTTCTTCAGCCAAAATACATGGTTCTTTTAAACCTTTCTCCTTAAAAATGTCACGCACAGCATTTTCAAGGGTTTGCAACAAATGTTGGGTTCCGAGGCTGACATCAAAGGAACTTGGCAAAGTTTCTTCAATAATTCCGTCAAAAACATTACGATAAACATCTAAGAAATTCACTGTGCGGAACATGTGATCTAGAACAGCATTTGCAATACTGTTATAATTTCGTAGCATATTATTATATTGCTCTGCAGAAATGGTAAAGGATTTTGAGTTCCATCCTTGTTTCACACGAGTGAATGTAAACATTTTAAAGTCCTTACTTGTAATCTGAATTTCTGATTCAGGAAGGAAAACACTGCTTCGTAGATGGTTCTCATTTTGAGGCACAGTTTCTCTATCCATAATTTGTTCAATCCACCATGGTCGAAGAGTAATTCCTTCTGAGGTTGGATAATATTTTATTCCATATTTCTGATACTTTCTAATGTGTACTGAGACAACTCCATGGAAAGTACTGGGAAACACAAAAACGGAGTCTCCTATAGGAAATACATCATCTGGAATCTCATTTTCATTAAATGCTCCTGCAGCCTAAAAAGGTAAATAAAAAATATAAATAACTCATCAGTATAAACCACATCTCAAAAGAAAAAACATTGAACACTGAGTAACTATAAAATTCGATTAAAATAAATTCAAAACTTACTTTAGATTCTTCTCTCTTGACTTTTTTGCTGCTTTTATCTACATATAAGTCAGAAGCATTGATAATCATCTACAAAAAAAATAAAATTTTGAGTTCTAAATATGTTTCATAGTAAAATTCAAAAATCATTTAAAATTTGAATATAAATACATGCAAATTAAAACTAACACTTACCGCATCGGCTGATTCATTTAAAGCACGTTTGTTGTTTGGTGAAGACATGATGTTTGTAAAAAATCCAAGAAGTGCAACTTGAAATCCTGTTGAATAAATGAACCTTTCGAAACCTTGTAGAACAGCCGAAATGAAACTCTTAGACAGGAACTAGAATTATATTCCAAATCAACAGCAATGGAGCATTTTGATTGGTTCAGACATTGTATTCATCCGCCAAGCGTAAGGATATTGCAGTAAACAGGTTTCTCTACTTGATTGAACATGGTTCATCACATTGAAACATGATTACTCTCATATTATGACGTCACACTACATCAGCGAATATTTTCCCAGGCTAGAAAGATTGATATTTATTTTACTTTTATCTAAAAGGATGTCTCCTTAAGATTCACTCGATCTAACAGGAATTCGTGGGGTATTCGTTAAGGTACGCAAATCAATACCCCACGAATTCTTTTTGGAGGTAGCGGGTTCTAATCCCAAGCTCGACATTTTAAAAATAAATTTAAAAAAGAAAAAGTAAATCAAAATATAATTCCTTATTTAGTTTATAGATGGCACCATGAACATATTGATAACGAAAACAGCCTTAATATATATATATATATATATATATATATATATATATATATATATATATATATGAAAAAATTAAAATATTTTTCAAAAATAAAAAAAATCTATGTCGAAAAAATAATTTATTCCTTCAGCTCACAGATGGCGCCACGAACATAACGATATCGAAACTAAATGTAACACTTCTAGAAAGAAGCCATCTTGAAATGACGTCACAAAACATAGCGTGTTTGAACATGATGGTCTATGACGTCACAAATTTGCTACCTCCTTTCCCCCATTGTTGAGTTGTTTCCTCCTTCTGCCTCGTATAAGTCAAGTGACACGCCCCCTCAAAATACCCTCGTAGTCTTACACGAGCAAACCGGAAGTCACGTGACCACAAAGGGGGCGTGGCACTTCCGCCTCGTATATCCCCGCGCTTACTACTGTCCTCGACGTGGATTAAAACGTCTTAAAGACTGAATAAAACATTCAGTGTTTAACGATGTGACAAGTTCCAGGTGTACAGCTCGATATACTGCACAAGTTTATAATACAATATAAAATTTTCTACCATTTTTCAACTACAATGGCCCAGCAAGATCACATCCCACAATTTCAAAAACGCATGCATCGCGGACCCTATCATTTGGTAAAATACCTAAGATTGTCCCACATTTCTTAGCCTTGAATCTCTGACATTTTACACATTTATTTATACAATTTTTTATTGTCTTACAGGCTTTCAAAATCCAGTATTTCTTTCTTAAATGAGACATTAATATAGTATTTCCTGCATGTAACAAATGATTATGTGTACACATTATCAATAATTTAAAACACAGTGATCAGAAGGCAATATAATACGATACTTAATATCATATTTATCATCTCTAAGGGCAACATTTGATTTAGCTCTTATGAGACCATAAGAATCTACTATTGGTTTAAGTTGTTTTAATTTATCATCCGTTTCACTCTTAAATCTTTTTGAACTATCATCATTAAACTAATTTCTCCCTTTTCAATTTCTTGTAGTGTTAAGTCCTTAGAGAGATTTTTATCAACCTTTCTGACGTTATTATAAAACCTAAATATCCATGCTATCATCCCTACAGTTTTCTTAAAAGAAGAAAAATAACTATATAATCTTTTAATGTCATAATCATTTCTCGTTAAAATAGTTTTGACTGTTTCATTTGGTTTACTGTTTGATTTAGGCAAATTCTCTTTACTTTCCAGTAACCAATTAGGTCCCTCCCACCATTTTTTCCGACCAATTGTTCAGCAGAACAACCCCTAGATAACAAATCGGCAGAATTAAGAGTACCTGAAATGTGATGCCATTGATTAGGTGAAGTCAAAGAACGAATTTCTATGACACGATTGTGTATGAAAATTCCCCAATTTTGAATACGTTTGAATCTAACATAAAGTGTTTGTTGAATCAGTCCAACAATATATATCAACATTATTTGGATTAAGATATTTAATTATGGACAATAACAGACGAGCACCTATAAAGCATGCCAAGAGTCCAAGGCTAGGAATCGTCATGGGCTTCAGGAGAGCTACCTTAGATCTAGCATTAACTAAACTAATTCTGACCTCGTTGTTATTTTCGACTCATATAAAAACGCATGCACCATACGCCTTTTGACTTCCGTCACAAAACAAATGTAAACTTTCTGATTTATCAATCAATTGAATTCCAAACCATTTGGGAATACTTATTTCTGAAAGAAAAATGCAATTTTTTAAGCCAAGACTTATATTTTTTAGTCAGATCATCCGGAAGGTTATCATCCCACTTGAGCTTTAAATTCCATGTTTCTTGTAGAATTAATTCTGGGATTAACATTACTGGCACATTATAACCTATTATGTCAAAAATGTGGTTAGCTACAGCTAAAACAATTCTTTTCGTAATTGATTCCTGTGGTGATTTTTCTTTCTCTATTTTGCACGACAATGTATCTTTACCAGTATGCCATACAAGACCTAAAACGTAAGCATTATCTTCCATAGAGGAACTATCTTCGAACAATTCATTGCTTGTATTAAAATTCCAACATCTTAGATTAAAGGAACCAGAAGACATAGTTACTTTAGATTCCAAGAAAAACTTTTTTAATTCTATCTAAGAATTGAGACTCGTTAAACAGTTATCTACGTAAAATGCTGTTTTTAAAACTTCGTAGTGTGCTTTAAGTTTTCCGGAACCTTATTTAAATGATACTTTAAAGTAACTGCCAATAAATAAGGGCTACAAGTTAAACCAAATACCACTCTTCGATGGCGATATTCCACTAAATGTTTTCCATTTTCTCCATTGAACCACAACAACCGTAAAAAATCCCTATCTTTTTCTCTTATAGCAATTTTCATGAATATCTGATGCAATGCCAACATAATTCTTACGAAACCGATTTAAAATTGAAGGAATCGGTTCTAATAAATTTGGCCCTGAGAACAAAGAATCGTTCAACGACGTAGAACCAGATGGGTTGTTACTCGCATTATAAACCGGTCTAACACTCGTAGTGCTGTTCTCTTTTATTACAGTACGATGGGGTAAATAATGAACTCCTTTTACTTTTTCACTAAAAACCTTTGCAATAATGCAAAGATTCAACCAATCCTTAAACACAATACAATATTCTTCAATTTTTTTGAAGTCATTACTTTTCTTTTTGTGTTTAAAATACATTTATCTGCGCTCATCTTATTATCAGATAAAAGAGCACTTTCAAACATCCAAGACAACGCGACCTCATATCTACTCTCATGATTCATAGTAAGAGTGTCTTCAAAATATTTCTGAGGATCTTCGATTCAGCTATTCCCAAAACATCTAACTTCCACAGATCACCAGTAAATCTATCATTTACAAGTAGAGATGAAATAATAAAAGAAGATGAACTTTCAGAATGTCGTTCAGAGTCAGAATCAAATTTTCCCATAATGTTCCAATCGAATCTAGTATTAACAGCGGTAATTCCTTCAGATTAATAATTTCACCAATTAACAGTTTACCAGCAATATCTTCCCCAATTAACAATTTAATTTCCTTATCAACATTAAACGAATGTTTTTCTAAATCATTTATTTTAATTCCTTGAGACTTGAATACATTTAACCATGGGCTACATGTAATTTGTTTAATTTTAGAACAAATGTGTTTCTAACTAAGAACTTCTATTTTACATTTGTATTTACATTCAATATCACTTAAATTAAATAATTTTTATACACCTTTTCAGGAGTCTCAATACCTCCAGACAAAGTTTGTTTAAATTTAGTTTTATCAATGCAATTAAAATTCCTACTTTAAAGAATATCTTCAGATATATATGATTTCATAGAACCTCTACCATATATAGCTCTAATAAATTTTTTCTTTGAACCATTATGAACTTGGACAATTAATGTTTGAAGTTAAGCATCTGTAGATGTTATATAACTATTAAGAGTGCTTGTTTTATTTTCACACACACATTTTTCTACGGTTGATTTATCATCTGCTTTATGAGATGGTAAATATGGACATAAAATAATAAAATGGTGATTTTTTCATAAAGGACACTTTTGACCAGACCTGCATTGTTTACTTATATGATTTTTCTGTAAACAAAACAAGCATTCTTCTTTTTTACAATATCCTTCTTACATTTAAGATTCATAGAAAATGTGCCATTACAATTTTCTGATGAATGAGATGACTTATCACAAAAATGCCTCCATTGTTTTTAAACTTAGTACTATGATTATTATTATTAGTACCACACCATTCATACTTAATTATTCACATACAGTAGGAACAAATTTAGATTTATTAGACTTTTTCTTTTTAACATTTACTTTCTCAGAACACAAAACATCATGTGTCATTTTAATTCTAAATTCTGCATCAACTTTAGTTTTAATAAAATCATGCAATAGTGATTAGGGGGAGTTTTGTATATAAATATTAATTATAGTTGATTCGATATGATTAAAATTTAGGGAGCTGATAGCATCGTAGGAGATAAAGCTATTAATTATGATAGTTGTACCGACAGTATCTGATTCTATTATCACTATTTAATCTATCATTTCTAATAATGTCGTAATTTCTTATCTTAAAATTATCTTTGTTTCTGAGGTGCGTTTCTTGCACTAAAATAATACCTGGTTTGCTATTGTCAATAAATTCCCTTAACTCGTCTTTTTTGTTTAGTAGACCATTTGAGTTCCACGTAAAATTTTTTAGAGACAGAGCATTTGTGTTCATGGCGTATTATTTCCACTATCTAGGACCAGTCTTAGGGCTTCAATTATAACAAAAAATATTTTTTGCATATCATTACATTTATTAATTCGGGGGAGTATAGCCCATATTGACTTCCAAAATTGGATAAACATTCTATTTTTAAACAATTCTATGATAGTTCTTATTATTAGGTTGTATTCACTGTTATTATTACCAAGGCTTTTTTTTATTTTCCTTATAGCTATTAAATACATTAAAGTTGTACGCAGCTGCGTTGCTGCTGTTGAGGTGTGAGACGGGGAATCTTGATTGTTTGTTTAGCAAGGGAGAAAAGTAGAGTCTGGGATTGAACAAGGCCAGGACCAGACGCATCGAGTTGTCAGTAAGGAGAACCCAGACAAGGAGCTGCCCGAATCATGTTAAGTTTTTGATTTGACAAAAGACATGGTAAGAATGTGAACCATGATATATTGTAATTTTCCCTGAGGTTGTCACAGAGTTTCTCTAATTTCCAGAAACTAAAGACGAGGCAGAAGAACTCCTATGAATGACATTGTGAAAAGGTGCATCCAGATAAACACGTCTTCGCAGGGTTCCTGGTTGCCTGGTACATCACGTAGCCTAACCTTCCCCTACGTGAATTGCACACGCGTCTCCAGACATCCTCGTAAGTAATGCGTAAGTTTCCATTAAGTATATTATTAAAACATTAAAAAAAATCTTATATTCCATTTTAAGAATACAATTTTCTGATTTAATAATAACTGAAAAGTTATTGATAATAATGAGGCCAACCCTACATTAAATTTGGCCATGCTATTAATTTTATTCTAAGTTAATCTTTGTAATAAACCTCATTAATTTATATGAAAGTGGGATTTTATTAGGTGTCTATTGCTAAAAACATTTAACTAATGAATCTTAGAGTAAGTTGAAACTGTAAAATATAATGACACACTTGGTTCAACTACCTTTCACATGCGTGAAGTAAATAATACATATATATTGCTCTCTATCTATTCTCACATTCCTTACATTTCATTATTTAAATAACTAACTTAATGGTAGTCGAAAGATTCAAAAACAGTTTTGCAATACTCCCAAACCAGTTTAAGATTCATATTCGAGACATTTCGGGCATTTCCAAGTGGTAAGTATTAACAATGTAACAAAAATGAGAACTAAAATTCCTGACAGGGATTTTGATGATGTGATAGACACAGCACCGTTTGGAATTGATAATTTAAACATTTAAGAAATATTGTTACATTTACATAAATTAATCAACAAAAGAATTGGAAATAAATTAATCAGTAATATCGTAATAATTTACATTAAATGTGATTATTTTTATCAGTTAATTGCTTTCATTGGTATACATTTTCCATTCACTTATTTTTCTGTTAATTATCAATACTTTTTAGTTCATGGGAGTGGAATAAATGAAAAGTATTCTAATTATTGTTAGATTTATATTTAAAATGCGTAAATAAAAGCATTTATGTGTATGCAAATAAAACATAAATAAAACTCCTAAATCGTTAACTCCTTATCGCAAGACTGAGAACCGGGTAAAGTTTTCATTCTCGGAGTCCCTGGACATTCACGACAACGGTGACACAGAGAATGGAAACTCCACCTACAAGTCTTCACTTCTAACTTCAAGTTAACACTTCTAGTCTTCACTTCAAGTTAACACTTCTAGAAAGAAGCCATCTTGAAATGACGTCACAAAACATAGCGTGTTTGAACATGATGGTCTATGACGTCACAAATTTGCTACCTCCTTTCCCCCATTGTTGAGTTGTTTCCTCCTTCTGCCTCGTATAAGTCAAGTGACACGCCCCCCTCAAAATACCCTCGTAGTCTTACACAAGCAAACCGGAAGTCACGTGACCACAAAGGGGGCGTGGCACTTCCGCCTCGTATATCCCCGCGCTTACTACTGAGGACGTCCCTCAACCATCTATTCAGATAACGGAAAAGAATTTTATTCGAGCAGACAAAGTTCTGCAAACTATTGACTGGGATGGTCTCTGTTTCAAAGTTGCGGGACAAAAGATACAGTGGTATTTTAATCCTCCTTCCGCGGCCTGGTGAGGCGGATGGTAGGAGCGTCTCATTCAAATTGTCGACAAATATAAAGAAAAATATTGGGTCACGCTTCTTTGAGTACGAAGAGAAACTTATTGTATTATGTGACTGTGAACGATAAATAAACTCTAAGCCTCTTACTTATGGTCAGATGAGACTCGTTGTCATTAAAAAAAAATAATAATAATAATAAATCGAAACTTTTAAGACCTATCCAACGATTTTATAGGTTGGAAATTTAAAATCCAGTGTCTGATAGAAATGACAAACCACTACCAATAGTAACTAGTAGTGAAATTAACTAATAAACGAACTGTAAAATTAACTAATGAATAATTTTTAAAGACCAATTTTTTTCTTGCTCAATTAGCTCAATTTCACTTATTTATTTTCTGCATCATTATTACTTTTATTTAGTTGAAATTTATTGTGATTTATATGAGAGTAATATTTTCATGTGTATATTTGTATTTCATTAATATTAGCATTAATAACCATTTTATGTTTTGAATGTTAAGCCCAGGACACACTCAAAAGGTGGGAGAATGTTGCGGAGAGCGGCAATAGCAGAAGTTTTCGCCTCCTCTTCCCACGCATGCGCAGTGTATCGGCGTCATTGCAGCTCTTACTGATATATATGATAAAACTGATAATTTTAATTTCAAAGTTAATAGGCTGATTTTCTGGAATTCAAACATTTCAATTAAAATTCATAAAAATATTATTTTTAATCAACTCAATAGAATATATAATATATGTAATAATTTAAACAACATCAATAAACATATAAATAGACTAGAAAATATTTTAACTCATAATGGCATTCCAACTAAATTTATTAAACACTATTTGGCTAGTAGAACATTGCTTATAAGAGTGAAGTAAGGCGTAGTTCTTTACTACAGAAGGGTCCTTGAAGGTCTTATAAGAAGCTTGAAATGCCGAGAGTGTTTACACTTAGTCGCTAATTTATGTATTTGGTGAGGTTCTTGCAGATTTGGAGTTGTATTTGGATATGGTTTTAATTTAATTATTATAAATTAAATATATTTTGGCAACATTGGATTTTGACTTATATATTTTGGATTAAATTCTACTTCTTTTATTCTGGCTTGATATTTTGGTTTGAACTTTTGGTATGGGTTTGGGGTGTACTGGCTTCTTTAAGACTATGTCTTGAGCCATTGCAGAAAAGCCATAATTTGTGCCAATGTTGTCAACACCCCCTGAAGAAGCTGGCCATATTGGTACTTCATTCCATTTTATATCTTTCTTTGATATTTTCCTTGAAATTCAAGTATTTTCAATGCATTGTTTTCCATTTAGTATTTTCAATGTATTGTTTTCCATTTAGTATTTTCAATGTATTGTTTTCCATTTAGTATTTTCAATGTACTATTCTCCATTTAGTATTTTGAGTGTACTATTCTCCATTTGACATTTTTCATTGTATTTTATAAAATGTACTATTAACTATATTAACTATATTGTTTACTATATTGTTATTATATTGTTATACTATATTGTTTACTATATTGTTATTAATTAACTATATTGTTTACTATAAAACAATATACTATTAACTATATTGTTTTCCATTTAGTATTTTCAATGTACTATTCTCCATTTAGTATTTTGAGTGTACTATTCTCCATTTGACATTTTTCATTGTATTTTATAAAATGTACTATTAACTATATCTTAGTAATACTATTCTAGCTGCTTTTGCGCTAAATGTATTGCTAAGCATAAATGTTTTTTTACATATTCTTGTGCTTTTCAGTTCAGTATCTAGCCTTGCATTTTATATATATATATATATATATAGTGTGTCTTTTTTTAGGGGTTTGTCGATTGAAAACTGCAAGTTAATTAACAAAGATATTTAATGATTCAGAAGTTTATTTTACAGGAATGTTTTCTAACAACGTTCTGGCCGATCCTTCTCCGGCGCAATGTGTGGGTAGAATAATAAAGGAGCACAAGTGGGAAGTAGCGGGGGCGCTGCAGTCTCTGGAGTATACAACACTCGTCTACCCTGATATGATCGGACCCTGCCCAATTTGGTCATGACATTTAAATATAAAAAAGTAAAAAAATAAAGATAAAGAAAAAACAATATTGAAAGGAAAAAGGTGCAAATTTTAATGTTCAATTGTTCTCGATTAGCTGAAAAGAAAAAGATAAATAGTTTTTTAATTAAAAGTTTCCAGGAATTGTCAGATGGTTTCATTAGATCTGCAAGTCAGGTTCGGGACTTCGTATCTGCCTATCTTCTTGACATTATATCTGTCATTACACCGGACATTGACGATTTCGTAGGGCCGAAAAATTTTGAATAGAGTTTCATTCCTACACCAAATTGGGTTTTCTTTGTGGCCACTTTGTCTCCTATGTTATATTTCTTTGCTTCTTTTCGCTGTTTGTTGTACTGTTTTTTACTTTATTCTTGTAACTTTAAAATGTTTGATTTGGATTCTTCTCTCATTTGTTGCTTATTCTGTAGTGTCGATTGGTAATTTTCCTTTTCCAGAAGTTCTTTGATTTTGATGTCCTTCTGTAAATTTGGTTGTTGTTGACATGATGTTGTTGATAACTTGTTATAGTGATGATGTGTGCTTGTACTCTTGATTAGGATTTTCAAGTGTTAGTTTTGTTAAAACTGATATTAATGTCCCTTAAGTTCTTTCAACTTGTCCATTGCCACGTAGTACTCCTGTGGTGATTAAAATCATTTCGATGTCTTCCTCTTTGCAATATTTTTGAAGTTCTGTTGAAAAAAGCTGGTCCTTTATCACAAATTATTCGTCGTGAGTTTCCGAAGTTTACTTGTTGTAGTTTCAATTTTTCTAAGGCATCATGTGCTGAATTAGATTTAACTGGTAGATACAAGCAAATTTTGTGACCTTCATGGTGCTCTGATTAAATGAAAGGAGCTCTCAATTGACTTAAATTCGCTCGCCAAGGCAAAGCGGTCCTAGGAAGTCAATGTGGTATGTGTCAAGCGATAAGTCTCCTTTGGGTATTGAATGTAGAAATCCTTCTTATTTGCCAAGTTTTTTTTTTTTTTTTTTTTTTTTTTTTTTTTTGATAAAAGTATTGGATGGTATTTGTGATAATATTTTCTAAAGTTAGCATGTTGGGGGGATAGAATTGTTGTTTGACCGAATTTTCTGTTTTGCTTTTGCCAAAATGTCCTTTATAAAGTTCAAGTTATACGATTTGTTTTTGCATATCTAGTAGAACTACTTAAAGTTCTTAATCGTTCACCACTTTGTATAAAATATCATTTTTTAATGTAAAATCAGTTGAAAAAGATGCTTGAAGTAGTTGTTTGATTCTTGATGTTGTTATGGAACAAACTAATGACTCCAAATTTTGAAAACAAACACATTTAATTAACAAAGAAACAAAATTACAAAGGAGTCATTACAAAGAGCTCGCTAACATCTCTCTCATGTCTGCGAAGCGTACAAAAAGTAAATATCAATATTACAAAGAAAAAAAAACGCAGCTTTTTCAGACCTCTCTTGGCACCAACCGTCTCCGTACTCACCCTCCCCATCATAGGCTCTTCAAATCTCAAGTGCTGATTATGAGACATTACAATGTATACTCATTTTTACTTTGTGCTTCTTAATATTTTTTGTGTTGTTCCGTGGTATTGTATGACCATGATTGGGTAACGGCTGAGAGCATCAGCATCTGCCATTTGTCGTCATGGTCTGTGAAGTATTTCGTAATCAAAATCTTCCAAGAAAAGAGCCCATCGTGATATTAATGCTGCGATTATCGCTATAACTTCTAGTTCATAACTCGAGTATTTCTCTTCTGGAAATGTTTTTCTGTTCATGTAATGTATTGGATGGAAATTATTGTGCGAGTCCATTTGAAGGAGCATGGCACCGAATCCTTTTGAACTGGCATCGCAGTGTATTTGTAACGGACATTTTGCTGAAAAAGATGCAGTGCAGGTTCTGATGACAAGATTTGTTTCAAAGTTAGGAAAGCTTGTTTTTGTTCAGGACCAAATATAAATAGGACTTTGCTTGGTAAAAGATCACTTAAAGGTTTTGCGATTATGTATATAATAAATTTTCGGAAATAACCAGTGAGAAAGATTGAATGTGTTGAATTGTTTTAGGTTCAGGAAAACTCATAACTGCGTTTATTTTAGCTGTAGAGGGACAAATGATTCTTTGTTCGATTATATGACCAAGAAAGTTTATCTTACGCTGCAGAAAATGGAACTTTTTAAAGATGCACTCTAATCCATAATTAGAAGTTACTAGGAAAACTTTTTTTGAGTTGTGAAATTCCTTCAGATTCAGTTTTTGATGGAATTATGAAGTCATTCGTGTAAATAATAACAGTATTGCTTTTAATAAGTTCTTTGAAAACAGTTTGAATGTATTTTTGAAATAATTGAGGAGAATTGCATAAATTAAAAGGAACTTTTATGAATTAATTTTGTGCGTTGTGTGTTATGAAGCTGGTGTATTTACAACTATCAGGTTAAACGGATAAATGGAAAAAGAACTTGACTTCAGATCAAGGTTTGAAAAAATTGCTTCATGTAAGTTATCAAAAATGTCTTCGATGAGGGGTAGTGGAAATCTTTGTTTAATAGTCTTTGAATTAAGAGCACAGAAATTAACAAAGTCTTATTGATTTGTCTTCTTTCTTAACTAATACCATTGGTAATGGGAAATCTGAATTATATTCTCAAATGATACCATCTTTTAGTCATTGTACAATCTGCTTATGAACTATATTTTTCTCTATTTGTCATTGGTTAAAATTATTTTCACACGCAAGTTTGTATCTTTAATTTTATTCGGTTTATAAGATTTAATAATTTATTCTACTTGTTTGCGCGTTTTAATGTTTAAAATATATGATAAATCAATTTCGATGTAGATGTTAAAATTCGGTAAATAACAGTCTTTATTTTCGAGAAATGAGCATTCGCATCGCTTCCGATTTGAAAACGGGTTTCTGTTTACATCAGGAGTTTCGCTCTCGGGACTAAGTGATATAGTTAAGTGTTGAGTGACGTCACTTCTTTATGTAGTGAGGGTGGTTTGGCGTCGCCTTCGCGATCGGAGACTAAATTATGAGAAGTTTCCACTATTCTTGTCGGTTTTTTTTCATTCTTTGGGAGAGTTGTTATGAGTTCGAATGCGCTGACCTTTGACCCGTTGAGTAACGATTTCATCGGATCTATTTCTAGAATCTAGCCGGGAGGGCAAGGTGCAATATGTGGGAAAATGCTAATTTCAGATTCATTTCCCCATTTTATATTCAAATTGTTTAAATCAGAGGAGCGTTATTTCATGTTATGCAGAGTGCTTAGAAGGGGAAATTTATTTTTAGAATGAGTGGGAGTTGAATTTTCTCTTTCGATTCTGATATACTCTTTCTTTGAATTTATTAAATCATCAAAAATATTAGAAGGAAATATTCAAATCAAAGTAAAGATTATGGCATCCGGTTGCTGTAACCGTTATCGGATTTTCTCGAAAAGTTGGAAGGGCTAATTTTATTTTTGCTAGTTGCGCTTGAACTTCGTTGTTAAAAGCACATAGGAGCAGCACAGTACCTAAATAATTAGTGTTTAGTGGAATAAGATTGGATTTAATACGAACAATATTCGCTCCAGAATCTATAAGTGTATTTACGATCTTACCATTAACAAAAATATTTTTTCTTAGTGTAATTCGTTTATTGACTCATTAAATAAGTAACCTTGTACTTTGCAAATGATGTTATTTGAATTAACTCTAGATTGAGGATTTGGGATTTCTTTTCTGAGGTGATATCCTTCAGAAGAGTTGTTTATTGCTGCATTACGCAAGTGGTCTGTGAAATTTCTATCACGCGAGTAGCGATGGTAGTTTTGAAATGAATTGTTTTATTGTTTTTTCTCAAACTGTGGCTGGCGGGTTTCTGCAAAAGATTTTCTTTTCGAAAAGAAATACATATCGCATTATTTTGCTAATTCAGTTGGTTTGAACCAGTTTTCGCTTTGACATATCGAAATATGTTGTTACGTTTCATGGTCGAGGACGGAAAATAATTTATCCGCTATCATTAATTCGAATAAAGTTTTAAAGTCTTTAACATTACGAAGTTTACAATAATATTAGAAAGCACTAGTTAATCGTAACAGGAATTGCACATGAGATTCATTTGTTAGCCGTTGAGTTCTACGGAAATTTGTTAAACATTCTTGGGGGGTTGGTTCAAAGTCACGGAAAATAATATTTTTAACTTTTACTTAATCTTAAAATTCGTTTTCTGAGATGTAAAGTAATATGCTGTTGGCTTTTTCACCAAGAATATTAATTAATATCTCCGATTTTAATTCTTGTGGAACATTTTTAGTAATGAATGCACGTTCGAGAAAATAAAAGAATAAATTGAAATTTTCAGATTTGCCCGGGACGGGCATATTAAGAGATTTATTGGATTTAATGAGACTTTCTAGATTTGTTGACGAAATTTCGATTACTGTGTAGCTAGAATCAGGGCGATGGTGATTAATGGCGGAATTAATTGTTGCTAACTCTATTTCTTTTTCTATTTGTATCAGTTTGTATTTTCTCTTGTTGATTGTTCTATTTCTTTCCTTTCCTAAACAATTACATAAATCATATCTTGGACGAACTCAGGTTCATCTTTGAACGTATCAGTTTTTTCTTAATTAGTTCTTTTAAAAAATAATTATAGCATTATTGGGTACAATTAAGCCTATTTCTTTGACGGTGTTTATTAAATCTTCTTTTTTTGTATTTTGAAACATTTTTAGTAAAAAAGTTTGATCCTACCTGTTTAAATATGCAGAAGATTTTCATAGTCTCTTTTGTTTTAAAACTTATCTGTAAAAATGTTTTTTTGAATGACTACGGTGATTGCTGCGCCGTTGTATACGACGACAACGATGATGCTGAAGTAGGAGATGGGACAGCAATTTTAATCAACCGATCCATACCACACCGGCACATCACAACACCACCACTAGTCACAGTAGAGGCAACGCAAATAGAAATTAAAATCAACAAACTACCTACACTCCTAATCACCTCTCTCTATATACCTCCACTGAAAATCCTACCAAATCACCCTGAACGCGGTAACTTTCCATTAGAGGATATTAAGAAGCTTTTTAATAAAAATACACCACACATCATAGGTGGAGACTTCAACTCGTATCACGTATCCTGGAACTGCCATAGAAACAATAAATTCGGACTTGCACTCAAACAATTTATTACGCATAATAACCTGACGGTAGCTGCACCGGACACACCAACTAGAATAGGGGGACATCACCGTGCGAAAGGAACAATAATTGATTTCTTCCTAATTAATAAATTTCCTTACGCACATAGTACAACTACTCATACTGTTATGACAAGTGATCATAACCCGGTTACCTGTACCTTCCACACATTAAATAAATTAGAACCCAACTCACACACTCTAATTCCTAATTGGGAAAAATTCAAATACCAGCTAATCAAACAAATAAATTATGAAACACAACCCAATTCTGTGGATGAGATCGAAAATGCTGTCCTAAACCTATCTCAAAATATATACGACTGTTACGAATCAACAGCAAAAAAATACACTATTAATAATAATTGCTCATACTTACCCAACTATATTAAAAAGAAAATTCGATTTCGTAATGGGCTCAGAAAAACCTGGCAAATTACTAAAACTCAAGAAGACAAAAGAAAATATAATAAATTTAATAATAAGCTTAAAGCAGAAATTAGGAAATATAAAGAAGAACAATGGGCTCAACATCTTAGCTCACTTGAACCATCTGATGGCTCCTTATGGAAGGCCCTCAAATCTCATAACAAAAAAAATTTGAATATTCCGCCCATTAACGGCCAAACTGAAATAGCTTACACTGATTAAGAAAAGGCAAATGAAATTGCACATGCATTCAAATCACAATTCATGCCCAACAATACTACACACGTTAACGACCATTCTACTAATAACTCCATGATTCAGCGGGTATCGAACCCGCAACCTGACTACATGATCCCTCAAATCACTCCTTCCGAACTAGTAGGTTATATTGACTCAATGCACCCTAAAAAAGCGCCAGGCCACGACGGTATTACCAATAGTATGTTAAAGAACCTACCCTTTAAAGCAATTTTTTACATTACAAATATTTTTAACAAATTACTTGAACTGAATTACTTTCCAACCTTCTGGAAAAACGCTATTATTGTACCTATTTTTAAAGGACAACACAAAAACCCCAGAGAACCCACATCCTATCGGCCCATCAGCCTATTGCCCGTACTCTCAAAACTCTTTGAATACTGCATTAAAATGAGGATGAAACCACATATCGAAAACAGAAATATCCTTAACGATGAACAATTTGGATTCAGAGAGCAACATGCTACTACTCACCAGCTACTTAGGGCAGTTGAGCTCATTACGAAAAATATTCAACTAAATAAAGCCACTGCAGCATTATTTCTTGACGTTGCGAAGGCATTTGACAAGGTCTGGCTGGATGGCCTGATATATAAACTACGTACACTTAATTTCCCTCAACCAATTATCAATATCCTAAAACATTACCTATTTAACCGTACCTTTCAGGTAAAAATTAACCACTGTAAATCTGATATATGCAACATTATGAGTGGCGTCCCACAAGGTTCAATTCTAGGACCAACCCTATTCAATATTTATATAGCTGACATTCCAGTTACTAATTCAACAAAAAATTTTTTATTTGCTGATGACACAGCAATCATGAGTTCAGGGGACACCAACGCCACGGCTGCGGAGCCCTTACGTAACGACATCCCTTTACTGGAAAAATGGCTCGATAATTGGAAGATCTGCATAAATCCTGACAAATGCATTGCCATTCTATTTGGTAACAAACGGAAACCCACTGACCAATTAATTATTAATAACACCAATATACCCTGGTCCTCAAATGTGAAATACCTGGGAGTGACCCTTGATAGAAGACTCACTTGGTTACCCCATATAAACCTTACTCTTAAAAAATGTAGGCAAATTGAAGCAGTACTCTATCCACTAATTTCCAGAAACTCGGTAATTAGCACGGATAATAAACTCCTTATTTATAAGGCACTTATTAGACCAGTATTAACCTATGCTGCACCCGTTTGGGGATATGCAGCATCTAGATATCTTTGTAGATTGCAATCATACGAAAACAGGATTATTAGAATGCTAGTTAAAGCACCCATCTACTTCCGGAACTCAAATATCTTTAGCGAATTTAATATAGAAAATATAATTGAATTCATCACTAGAATCGCGAATAAATTCTATGAAAATCTTATTAATGTTAATAACCCACTCATTAACACGCAACCTGAATACGATATTCACGAACCCCGCAATCGACGACGGCCAAGAACAATTCTTAGAAATATAAACTAGAATTGCTCTTTTACTAGGTATTATTAGATTTCTCGATGTGTGTTTATCAATTACTTTTTTCTTATGTTTTATTGCCAACTGATTCTCTAGGATTGTGGATGCAGTCTTTTCGCCCGCTTTGACGCTCCCTTCCCACGATCTTTATTCTTCACACCTCCGCACCCCATCCCATTAACTTGTCAACCACAAAAAGAGAGTGGCTTTTCTCTCTCACTGCTGCTACGTGGCACGTCCACCCTCTTCTAACCCCGCTGTAAGCCAGCAGATTGAATTACCTCCCGCAGCTGTCCAGACACAGCTGATATCAGTACTATCGTGTTACTCACACCTTCCCTCGAACCGAAGGAATGCCCCCCTCTCCACCCCTCGTTACTTCGTCACGCTCCTCTCTCCTAAGGAACTGGCATACTGTACTTAATTTAAATCATTAACCAGACTCATTCTAGTGATAAAATTATATTAAACTTAGAATGAATAATTTAAAATTAAATGAAAAGAAAAAAAATCCATCTATACATTAAATGGAAAATTTAAACATAATGAGCCTACTACTATATAAACGTACTGCATTCTAGTTAAAATCTATTCCATTTTATTACTGCACTCTGTGATACTTGAATTACACATACCAAATTTAATAACCTTATCCTTGAATCTTCTCATATCTTGTTCTTTTAACTGTTTACCCATGTTCTTACTATTGTTAATTATTACGTAAGCCATGTTTGCTATTTTATTCTTCCACAAATTTATACTTCCATTGCCAATACTCACTCATAATAATTGATTATTTTTTAATTGTATACCTTCCATATAACTCTTTTTATCTATTATCGATAATATACTTCAACTCTTGTGTATACCAACAATTGCATACTGTATATATAATTGTCCTTTATTACCATTTTCAATAATACACTATAACTTTCTCTTCCCTGTTAAACTAACCCATGTACTGTGTTTATTATCTTATTCTTTCTAATGGTTGGGTCAGATCCTACAGTAATTGTACTTTGGAAAACCCTATTGTCTTACATGTATACTAATTTATGTTAAATTATTCTTGTTTTTTACATAATCTTATCAACTGTTTCTCGTTAATGAGGTTATATTAGCTTTATCTAGAAACTCTTGTCTTAATACACCTTGTATAGTATCTACCTTATCCTTGTTTACATATAAGACACTGTTATTTTGCCATATTTACTGCAAGCTCATATCTTGTTCAGGTACCTTATAATTGCTGTCTTCATGTTATATAAGGTAAATTAGGTATTATTTTTGCAGCTATACACTTCATTATATCTATTAATTATTCACTTGTCCTTTATTAAGATACCATGAACCCTATTAGGTTAACCACTTAACTTTTCTTATATCTATTGTAACCTTAGATAAACTCATTTTAAAACAGAATTTTATGTGGATAACTAATTATAATTATAATTATAATTATAATCATTTTCATTAAGTATTTAATTACTTAAATAAATACCTAATTATCTGAATGGTTAAATTTTTACCTTTCAATTAATCTGTGTAACTGTACACATTTACATTTTATTTTAAGCCATTACCATATAATCTATTGTTTTATTAAATCCCCCCTAACTCTGATGTGGTTTTGAGAATTCTGCTGCCCTCCGCACAGTTATAATTGAATTTTTCTCTTATTACCACCTCTCAGATACCAATTATACTGCTTTAAACTCCCCTTCTAAATTTAAGTTTTTTCCTTTCTTTTAATGAATTGCATCTCCACTCAGTAAAGAGCAAGCGGCCTGCCGCTCAGCGCCTGGTGGGATACCCCCCCTGCCAGCTCTGCAGCCGACACCGGGACCAAGTTGAAATAAAAAGTTCGCCTTTTCGGCGATGCGTGCCTTCCCCCCCCTCTACCATCCCTACTAATCGCAGCCGCTCTTCCCTTTCGACTTCGTTTCTCCTGCCTTCGCGCCAAATAAATTGCTCTCTCCACCCTCGCACACGCTGACGGAATGATTTTCCCTCCCCCCTCTCCAACCCTCATTGAGCGCATCTCCTTTGAGGGACATACTATTTAATACATATTTAATCCACTCTATCTTTTCTCGTATGTTACATAGCCTTATCAACTGTATCTTGTTATTGATGTCATGTTAGTTATGTTTAACCATTGTCAAAATACTTACGTGATGTTATTTACCTAATTTTAGCCTATAAACACCTTTATCTTATTATTACAACCATTGTTATTTTATATCCGTGACTTATACTATTATAATCATTAACACTGTGTATGTATGAATCACATGTAGCTCTCTCTTCTAACAAAATACACATTGTTCTATTACATCATACTTATTATGTAACACCCATGTTACGTCTTTACAATATAATACTACTCATTATTTTGTTCAATTGTAATTATATATGTTAAGTTCACTATATTCATCACTACTCTGTGGTATTAATATACCAAAACCTTGTATAAAAATTTTTCATGTCGTTGCTGATTTTATTCTTTATTTTGTTCATTTGTAATTATATATATTATGTATACTGTATTCATCTACTACTCTGTGGTATTCATATACAAAAACCCTGTATATACTTTCTTTTGTCGCTATTGATTATAAGATTGTGCTATTTTGCCATATTACTGCAAGTTCATATGCTGTTCATGTATCTTATAAATGCAGTTCATGTTACATAATGTATATTAGGTATTATTATTGCAGCATTACACTGCCATATGTATTTTATTATTCACTTGTCCTTTATTATGATCCCATGAACCTTTTAGGCTAATTACTTAACTTTTCTTATATCTATTTTAGCTGTACAAACTTACATTCTATTTAAGCTAATAATATATCATCAGTTGATTCTCTAATTCCCCCCTAATTCTTGGTGTAGTTATTGAAAACTCTGCTGCACTCCGCACACTTTTGATCTGAATTACTCTCATATTACCACCTCTCAGTTACCAACTGTACTGCTTTTAAACTCCCTACTTAACTCTATGATTTATCCGTTCTTTTAATATTAAGCGTCTCCATCCTGAAAAGAGCAAGCGTTTCGCTGCTCAGCGCCAGCTGGGACACCCCCCTGCCCGCTCTGCAGCCGACATCGGGACCAAGTGGAAATAGAAATACCGCCTTACCTCGGCGAAGAGTGCCCTCCCCCCTCCACCATCCCTACTACTCGCAATCGCCTTTCGCTTTCGACTTCGTCTCTCCTGCCTTCGGGCCATATTAATTGCTCTCTCTACCCTCGCACACGCTAACTGAATGCCTTTCCCTCCCCCCTCTCCATCTCTCATTGAGCGTATCTCTTTTGAGGGACCTACATATTTAATACATAAATAAACTACTTTATTTATTCTCGTATATTACATAACCCTATCAAATGTATCTTGTTATTGATGTTATGATTGTTATGTTTAACCTTTGTCAAAATTTTCACGTAGTTGTTACTTACCTAATCTCAGTTTATAACCACTTTTATCTTCTTATTACTACTATTATTATTTTATCTTCGTGTTTCATGCTATGTTAATCATAAACACTGTATATTGTATGTATCAATTGCAGCTCTCTCTTATAACAAAATACACATTGTTCTATTCATCATACATATTATGTGACACTCATGTTACGTCTTCTTAATATAATACTACTCTTTATATTGTTCAACTGTAATTATATATGTTAAGTATACTATATCCACCCACTATTCTGTGGTATTAACATACCAAAACCATGTATATACTATCATGTCGTTACTGATTTTATGTTAACTTTGTTAGCATATTTTGTCAAAATGCTCTGTGATTATTTTATATCTCTTTTACAACTTACATACAAGCCTGTATTATTTTGTCTGTTGTTATAAGCTCACATCTTGTTTACCTATATACTAAATGCAGTCATTTTTGTACCATAATTGTAAACTAGGTGTTTATACTGTTACCATACACTATCATATGTTTTATAATTCACATGTCCTTATTATCTAGAAAATAGTTCTTATATGTCACATAACAGTATCAACTGTTCTTGATGTTAATGATATGTTTGTTATATATTGAACCCTTGTCAAACTATTCTATGGTAAACCTTACCAAAATTCTAGGGTGCTTATAGCCTGTTATATATTGCTTTTCCCTCTACAGACTTTTATCCTGCTCATGCATCCTTTAATTGCTGTCATTTTTGTGATATAATGTAATCTGAGTATTAGTAGTATTATTACTACAGCTATACACTGTCATTTGCCCTTCTAATACTTTTTATGAACACTAGCAAGTTAATCAATTAATCCTCCTTACCTCTATTTGAAACCTTAGATGAACTTAATTAAAATAAAATTTAATGTAAAAAAATAATAATAACTTAAAAATAACAGTTATCATACGTTCATACATTCTTATATTCACAACTAATCGTTAATTATTACCTGCTCAATCAAATACATAATTAATTGAATAATTAATTATACTACTTAGCAGTTAAAACTGAGTAACTCTATACAGTTACGCTTCGTACTAAATTATTAACCTGTCATCTGTTTTTATTATGATAGTCTAATTACCCTAAATTTCTGTTGTGATCTTAATACATTCTATTTTGCCTTTAAACCCTATACCTTATTCAAAAGCGTCTCCATCCAGAAATGAGCAAGCGATTCGCTGCTCAGCGCCTGGTGGGATGCCCCCCCCCGCCACCCCTGCCTGCTCTGCAGCCGATAACGGGACCAAGTGAAAATAGAAATTTCGCCTAGCGCTGGCGAAGAATACCCACCCCCTCCTTCCACCCCAGTAACCTCCGAGTGCCTCTCCTCGCAGAGCCTGCTCGCATTACTCCAATACTTCTGCTCTTAACTTCTTTTAGATTTCACACTTCTTGAGCCACACCTGATTAAATTCCATACTTTTATTCTTACTATTTGCTTTAACCTCCTTTTAAACGATAGGATCTCAAGGAAGTCTTTTATGATTTCATCTTCCCTCCGTTCCCCCGTTCAAAGAAAGCCTTCCCCCCTCTACCCACCCTGTACTCAGCCACTTTTCACTTTCGATTTCGCCTCTCCTGCCTTCGGGCCTTGTAAATTGCTCTCACCACCCTCGCATAAGCTGACGGACTGTTTTTCCCTCCCCCCGCTCCAACCTAGTTGAGCGCATCTCTTTTGAGGGACTTACATATTTAATTCACTTTATTTTTTCGCTTTAAACCACTATTACATTCTAGTTAACTAAGCCACCTTTAATACATCTGCATAGCTTTAAAAATAAAAAAAAAATAAAAAAATAAATAAAAAAAAAATAAATAAAAATAAAAAATAAAAAATCCAAACATCATATTTTAATACCAATTTACATGTTGGTTTCTAATTAATAATTGTTCTGCTTGTGTGCCATATTTAACCAAGTTTTCTTATGTAGTTGAAATTATCTATATACTTATATATATTCTCTCAGGCTTTGCCTGCTGCTGTAAATTATTTTTTACAACTTATTGTAGTATTTACTAGTTTTTCTTTCAATTCCTGTATGTATATTTAAACAAGAATTTGCTGTGTTTCATTGGACCAAGAATTTGCTGTGTTCAATTGCTCTCTATGTAATCTTAACCAGGCCTTGCCTGTAGTTTGTTCTAATCATTCAAACAACATGATTGTTTCTTATGAACCAATACTGTAGAAAAATATAGTCGCATGTGACTATCAAATTAATTGTTTTTATCCAGGCTTTGCCTGTAGTCTGTTACCCCCTTTTTGTAAAAGTCCTTGTCAGATTTTAATAAATACGGACCGCCAGGCTGGGGATACCGGTTCGATTCCACCAACTACCAAACGTCGATCACCAAAATCATATAGTGATATGATGCCCCCCTCCCAGTTTTAGAAAACTATTAAAATATATTTTAGATTAACATTTTGATAGGGAACATTTTAATTTATATTATTATATAGGAGATATGTGCCTAGGCACGGGTGCTCCTGTCACAAAATGACAATCCCTCGTCCCATTGAAGTAGGAGATGCCGTCGAGGGACCGGTCCCCGATCATTGCTAGCCCCTGTGGGGAAGCAGAAAATGCTACACCAAATGTGAGATATTCAAATGATATTCTCGCACCTGCCAAATTAAAACTGGATATAAACAACTCCAAAGATATCGATCACCAAGTTTGTGGGAATGTTTCATCCTACAAACAATTGATTCAACTGGAATTAACCAGCAACCCGGAAAATCATGATGTTACGGACCTGAGCCCAGCTGAAACCCCGAGGGAGGATTCCAACGAGGACAGAATGGAGTGCCAGAACCGAACCGCCAGCCCGACGACTGCCCCACCGAGTGCCAGAGCCGCCAGCCCTCCTGCAATTGCAACCAGCTCCAAGGTGAAAGGCCTAGTTAAACCTGTGTGTGCCGTTAGAGAAGGAAATGTGCGCGAATTGATTAAACTCGCGGAATCCGATATTCCGATGTGCAATATAGCACAGCTAAAATTGCAAAAAACCCGTGAACCCCGAGTGTTCACTTATTATGATCTTTATCAATTATGCAAAGACTACTATAATTATCGTGCTCCTACTAAACTGATGCCCATAGTGGAACAACTTCATTAACTAAAGGTTCCAGCGCTTAGTTTGGAAATAAACAATGTTATGAACATACTTGGTAAAGTCTCATATCTCGAGAACAATAGCATGCATTTCCTCGAACAAGGTGTTCAAACCTGTGACCTCGAGGAAGCAGCTCGACGGATAATGAAAGAATTTGATATCATCTTCACTTATGGAGGTAAGTGCAGTTTCAGCAATTCTGAGAGTGCTAACTTATATTTTGCATATATAAATAGTGATGGTTATTTCCATAAATTAGATATTAGTGCTGATAAAAGAGTACTTAATTTATTTATTACTGAAATACTTGATGTTAGTAATAATTTAAAATTAGTTATGAAGGCATTGAAGATGCCAAGCTCACTCTTAGTTCATTTATGTTAAATTATGTATTAAGTAGAAGAAACGCATTTAATGCTGCTTTACAGAATATTAATGATGAACTAGAAAAAACAGAAATAAATAAGAGCAATCCCCCCAATAATCAAACCCAAATTAAAGATAAAAAAAATAATAAAAGAGCGCGCCGCAGTAAAGAAGCGGCCGAACAACCAAAAAAAATTGCTATAGATTTAGCAAATAGATATGAAGCCCTTAGTGGCCTAAGTGACACCGATGGTGAAACTAATGAATATCCTACCTTAGAGGAACAAAAAACAATTAATGCAAATAAAAGAGTTAACCATAATAGTAATGCTGAACACTATGTTCAAAATGTTATTCCTGCTGAAAATATGGACACCAGTAATGAAGGAAATAATGAACAAACTAGTACTAACGTACCCCCTACAACTGCAGTTAATCCAAGTATTAATAAACCACCGGCCATTATGGTCCAAACTGATACTAAATATTTTGAGCTACTCAAAAAACTGAACAACGATCTTAACTTTAAAATCATTGGGAAACCGGACGGGCAATTTTTAAAACTCTTTGTTAACACCCCAGAGGAGCACAGGAAGCTCACTGCACACCTGAATCAAATTAACATCAATTATTACATTATTAACCCTAGATCATCTAGGCCCATTAAATTTGTCATTAGGGGACTCCCCATTGACATGCCCTTAGATCAAATAAGGGAGGATATCGAAGATCAACAATTCATTGTTACCAAAATAAATCAATTAAGAAGACCAAAAGGGGAAAGGCAATTAATGCCACTTTTCCAAATACACATGCCAAATACTCCACAAAATAAAAATTTTTTAGATGTTACGGAGCTTGGGCACTTTAAAATTACAGTACAAAAATATAGAGGAAATGGACAAATACCCCAATGCCATAATGCCAACTATGGCACCATTCAAGTGAGATGTGCAGTCTCACACCTAGATGTGTGAAGTGTGCGGGTTCGCACCTCAGCAAGGACTGTGAACATAAAGAAAGAATAGCGGAACCTAAATGCGCTAATTGTGGAGGCATGCACCCTGCTAATTTCAGGGGCTGCCCTAAATACCCTAAAAATAATAATCCACGACTTAATAATAATAAATATAAGAATCCAAATAATACCAACTACAATCAGGCTAACCAAGTTAGGCAAGGAATAAATTATGCACAAGCAGTCTCCGGACAAAATATTACTCAACAAAATACTGCTGTTAATAATGCTGGGGAAAACATTAACCCATTTATTGGAAATTTCCCTAATAATAATTATCAAAACTATAATAATGTTGCACCCCAATCTGGCATAGCCGGATTCTCCGACATCATAAGTACTGTTCAGGTTTTCTCTGAACTTGCTCAAAATAGAGTTTTTCTTCAACTTATTTCAGTAATTAAAAATATCATGCCAAAAATAGCTAAATGTGAAACCATTGAAGACATGTTCTTTAATATTAGTGAGGCTATACAGCCCCTTTCAGCTAACGCACCAGCCCAGCCAAAATGAATGTCAAAAAACTTGCGTTAAAACTATGTAGGTGGAATGCTAATGGAATCTATTCCAAAATCGACGAACTCCGGGAGTTTATTGATGAGCACTCCCCGGACATAGTTTTGATTCAAGAAACACACCTTCGCAACGGTCAAAACATAAATATTCGGAATTTTAATATATATAGAAATGATAGAATCATTAATGACAATCGCGATAGGTACTGCCAACCGGGTGGGACAGCAATTTTAATTAACCGATCGATTCCTCATATTCACATACAAACACCACAACTCACAGTAGCAGAGGCAACTACTATTGAAATAAAAGTTAATAATTTACCCCCGCTAAGAATCACATCACTTTACATTCCCCCCCTTAAAAACATACCCAATCATCCTGAAAGAAATAACTTTCCTTTAAATGATATTCAAAAAATATTCAACAATAACACACCCCACATTATAGGGGGAGATTTTAATTCATATCACACTTCATGGAACTGTCACAGGAACAATAAATTTGGCCTAGCGCTTAAAAAATTCACTACTGATAATAACCTTACAATTGCAGCTACATCAACTCCCACACGTATCGGTGGACACATTCGTGCAAAGGGCACTGTCATCGATTTTTTTTACTAAATAGATTTCCTTATCCTTTTAATATTGAAGCACATGCGGCCATGACCAGCGACCATTGTCCGGTCATATGCACTTTCAACACCATCCACACTACTGATAAGAACACACAATTGCTAATTCCAAATTGGGAAAAATTTAAATATGCACTCATTGACAAAATTAATTATAATGCTGCTGTAAATACTGAGGAGGAGATCGAGATTGCAGTTCAAAACCTATCTCAGAATATAGTCGATTGTCATGAAAAAACGTCTAAAAAATTGC
Source organism: Latrodectus hesperus (assembly GCA_037975125.1). NCBI lineage: Eukaryota > Metazoa > Arthropoda > Arachnida > Araneae > Theridiidae > Latrodectus > Latrodectus hesperus. The sequence goes on along the minus strand of JAJQOW010000411.1, from coordinate 62,332 downwards.
CCCATTACAATAACTGCTCATATCTTACTAATGAACTTAAAAAGAAAATTCGTATGCGTAATGGGCTCCGCAAAATTTGGCAAAATACTAGAAATTCTGTTGATAAAAGCACATACAACAAATATAATAATAAACTTAAGTCTGAAATTAGACAATATAAGGAATCCCAGTGGACTCAGCACCTAAACTCCCTTGAGAGTAGTGATGGGTCACTGTGGAAAGCTGTTAATTATCACAAAAAGAAAACTACAAGTATTCCGCCCATTAATGGCCCAACAGGCATTATTTACACAGATAACGACAAAGCAAATACTATCGGTGAAAAATTTGAACATCAGTTCTCACCAAACACAATTACACACACAAACGACCCTGAAATCACTAAACTAATAGAGCATTGGGAATCGAACCCGCAACCCCCAACTACACTCCCGCCCATAGTTCCTTCTGAGCTACTGGGATACATCAAAAACATGCACCCCAGAAAGGCACCTGGTCATGATGGTGTTAATAACAAGATGCTAAAAAAACTCCCTCTGAAAGCCTTATTCTTCATCGCCAGGCTATTTAACACTTTACTTAAAATAAATTATTTCCCAGCCATATGGAAAAACGCACTAGTTGCTCCAATCTATAAAGGACTGCCAAAAAACCCGAGAGATCCTACTTCATACAGACCTATCAGTCTCCTACCTGTAATGTCCAAATTATTTGAATATTGCATTAAGAGGAGACTAGATGAACACATACAACACAATAATATAATAAATAATGAACAGTTTGGATTTAGGAAACATCACGCGACCACACACCAGTTACTAAGAGCCGTAGAGCTCATTACGCATAACATGCAAAATAATAAAGCTACAGCGGCCCTATTTTTAGACGTTGCGAAGACCTTTGATAAGGTCTGGCTGGTCAACTCCAAAAAATATAATATTACTAGTGGTGTTCCTCAGGGTTCGATCCTAGCCCCATTACTCTTTAATATTTACATTTCAGATATCCCGACTGCACCCAATATTAATAACTTTCTCTTCGCTGATGATACGGCCATTATGAGTTCAGGTGACTCTAATGCCTTAGCAGCAGAGCCACTCAGAAAATTTATTCCTGATCTGGAGAATTGGCTAAATGCATGGAAAATTGCTATCAATCCTGATAAATGTGTAGCGATCTTATTTGGAAACAAAAGGAAAGCTACAATACCACTAACAATTAATAACACTAATGTTAACTGGTCTAATCAAGTGAAATACTTGGGAGTAACCCTAGATAGGAGATTGACATGGCTACCTCATATTAATGATATTATTAAAAAAAGTAAACAAACTGAAGCAGTATTATATCCATTAATATCTAGAAAATCAGTACTTAGCACTGACAATAAAATCCTTATTTATAAATCATTAATTAGGCCAATTCTAACTTATGCCGCTCCCGTATGGGGTTATGCTGCTTCTAGGTACTTCACTAGACTCCAATCCTCTGAAAATAGAATAATACGCATGCTTACTAATGCACCCATGTACTTTAGAAATGTTAATATTTTTAATGAATATGAAATTGAAACTATCACAAACTTTATTATTCGATTATCTCAAAAATTCTTTGAAAACCTACATAATATCAATAACCCGCTAATTAATAACCAACCCACTTATAATATTAATGATCCAATTAACAGGAAAAGACCCAAAGCTATACTACGCAACAGTGTTTAATTTTGAATGTATCTGATGAATACAAATCTCAATCTTACGGCAAATACGCCATTTTATTTCTCACTTTTCTTGCAAAAATACATCTGTAAAACAACTTAAAATACAGCTGTTCTCCAGTGAAGGAATTTATTTCCTCTTTCCCATGCAGGGAGCTACCCCGCGAAAAGGTCATCAGCCCTCAACGCCCCCGCTTTCCGACCCTCCCCAACACTTCTCCTCAAGACCGGGACATTGCAAGAAGCGAATTTGCTCTCTTTAGTGCCCCCCGCATTTCATCCCCTACCTGCTTCGGCAGCCGCCGCGACCCGGCGAAAGAGAAACTCTTCGCCTCCAAATTCGAATGCGGAGGACTTCTTTCCCCCCGTCGTTCCCCATGCTGATCCTTCAAACTTCTCTCCTCGGAGAAGCATGGCTCCTTAATTGCTTTTTAATTCCAAAATTGTTATATTACATTGCACCTAGTATTTAATTAAACCATCCTACTGGAATTTTCTCAAGGATTCATTTGAATCCAAACACTAATACATTTATTTCACAGCATACTCCCAATTTAAATTTTGATTTTATTGATATCTACACTTTCACCGGCCCTCTCGCCTTCCATTCCGATGGCAGAGGGTCTCTTCCCCCCCCCCACCTCGCACTCCTCTCCTCTGAGAGGCATGGCTCCTTAATTGCTCATTATTTTTGTTTTCTTTTAATGAGCAAATACATTGATTTAAAGTTATCTATCCGTCTGGAAATTACACCAGAATTCAATAGAGTCCAAACACTAATATTTTCTTTTATTAACGCATTACTTTCGTATATAAAGTTCGCATCATTCTTAGATGAGAACTATAACCTTTAATGGAAGCACATTATAAATTCAGAACTATACCACATTTTATATGCACTCTCAGATTTATTGATCTGCACTTTACCTGAATAGTAATTATTACATTTTATTTCTTTAGTATTACTGTAAATATTAATTCATCTAATCAAAATATACTGTAAATAGCTCATTTATTGTCATTTATATTTAAGTCAAAACTCCTCGCTATGTACCACATTGTTATTATTATATTTTCACAGCTTGTTTGTCAACTCATCAATGTATCTATAAAACCAGCCTGCTCAACTTGTAATCCTATACATATTCAACTTGGTAATCCTATATATAATACAATTGTGTTGTAATATTTATATTGTTAACCAAGAATTCTTCTGCTTTATTGTACTCACAATATATTTCTATCCAGGCTCTGCCTGAAGTTTGTTATAAATAATCAGAAACTACTGTTTTTATATCGCAAAAAATACTGTAAAAAATATATAGTCGCCTGTGACTATTCTTATATTTGTCTTATTATCCAGGCCTTGCCTGTAGTTTGTTTCCCCTTTTTGTAAAAGTCCTTGTCAGATTTTTAATAAATACGGACCGCCAGGGTGGGGATACCGGTTCGATTCCGCCAACAACCAATCATTCGATCACCAAAATCAATCCATTGAGATCTGATGCCCCCCTCCCAGCTATAGGAAACTTTTAAATAATTTATTCGATAAACATTATTAGGAACATTTATATAATAATTTGCTATATAGGAGATATGTGCTTAAGCACGGGCGCTCCAGTCTACATAAAAGACAACCCCTCGTCCCATTGAAGTAGGAGAGATAGGGTTTTGGCCACAGGCAGGGTAGGACAGATCTTTTTTTCCATTGGATGCCTTTTATGATCAGATGCCTCTTTGAAATTGTACGAAATTTGACGGAATTTGTTTTTCAGCTGTGATGTTTGCTCGTGGCTGTGGGGATGATGATGTCAATCTTCAGAGTGGCGATACCCAAACAACCACAAAGATCCACACGACGTCTAAGAGATATGTCCTAGACATTTTATTGGATATCGTTTTGTCCCTGAGATGTCCACACGATATCCAAATATCTACGGCATATCCACCAGTTATCCAAAGGGTCGCAGCAAATAGATGTCAAGTGGATATTCGGATATTGCGACATCTAGTGGATGTCGCTTAGAGATTTTGGATAACCCTTGGATATACGTTAGATATTTATTAGATATCTCAGATATGTTTTGATATCCATGGGATATCCATTTGGAATTAAATACGATCTCTATGAGACATCTAAATGAAATCTGATTGGATGTCATTTGGATATCTGTGTTTACTTTTCAGAACTTTTAAACTTTCCATGTTAGAAAATTAAAATAAAGTTGTATTTTTTTTACTTATGAAATTTTTTAGCAAAATGCTTACAAATATGTAATTTTTATAAAATTCATTCAAAATTTAATGATTGAATATATATTTTTGCACAGAATGAAAAAATATAAATTTTACAATGTTTTGACTATTTTTTATAAATAATTTGATAGACAAATTTTTTCTCTAACACTTTGTTAAACCAAAGTTAAATTAATTTTTTGTAAATATTGCTTGTATTCTTTTTTTCTTACAAATAGACGGTCTTTATAACATTATTTACTTACTCTGCTAGTACTTTGAATGTTCTTTTTCAATCCCTAATGGAAATATTTTTGATGTCTAAATAAGGAAATTTTTGTTTTTGAAACTAAAAATCATTTTATTTACTAGCTTACACATGGTAATAAACTGATTTCTAAAATCAAATGTTTGAATTTTAAAAGAATTGCAGAAATGATTGAATTTGAATTCCTTTTTGTAAACTTAATTAGAATAGTTTTTACAAAGAAAAACAAATTCTCTTAAATCCCCAGTGACTAAATATATATATTCTGAGTCTTAAATAATAGTGTTAGTATAGTTTTTCAATTTTTGGTTAGAACACATTTGTTGTAGAATAAATTTTAAGTGTTTACTATCAACCTGAAAAGTATCAAAACGAAAATCTAAATAATCTTAAAAAGCTTAGCTTTTAAAAGTAACAGTAATTATTTTAAGATGGTTTGTTTTGCCTAGTGCAACAAATTTATTTATTTTTGATATCTTTAAGAAAGCTGCTAGTAAGCATTTTAAACTTCTTACACTTTAATTTTTTAAACTTGATTGATGAATCTTTAGTTTTAAAAACTTTCACATTCTTATTGAAGCTCTTTTATAGATATCTCAAACTTGATTAATAGAATATTGCATAATTAGAATAAGTTCATAGAAAAATACATTATAATTTATTAAAAAGTTAGATTATCTGTTTTCTCCAAGGATCAATGAGCAGGCAAGGAAGTATAGAAAAACAGCAATGTTTATTTTTACAAGAATTAAACAAGTGATTGAGAATTTTCTTGAATACAAATATGTTTGCTGCATCTTGCTTTGGCATGTCTAAGCCAATTTTTAATTGCCAACTCTATATCAGCATCAGTGGCAGGTCCAATCAAAGAAGGATTTTTCAGGCAGCAGCTGTGAAATAGAAAAAAATATTTATTAATTCAAAAATAATTAAAATATGCACTAAATTTTTGTAATTCAAGCTCACTTTGTCAGCTGCATTCCATGATATGCAGCACACAAAGCAAAGGAACAATACTCTAGAATGAAGTCTCTAAGCCTAAGTTATTAAGAATTATTAAGCCTAAGTTAAGGAAAAAAACTAAGTAACAGAAGAAAAATCAAATAAAGTTTTAAAATAAGATTAATATTGATAATCTTAGAAAACCTTTTTCCTGGGTTGCATGTCAGAATTACTTCCTAGCTCCTTATAAACATGAATATTCACTGTCATTCACTTAAATAATTCATTAATGAAACATTTTCATCCTCTGATAAATAATGTTTTACACAAGATTTTTAAATAACCACCAAAATAATTTAAAATATAACAAAGAAAAAATATAATACAATATATCACAGTGTATGTAATTTAATTTATAACAAACTGACAAAAAACTAAAAGATTTGGAATTGTTACCAAATTAAAAATAAATAATAACAATCCTAAACAAAGTACATTTATCAAATAAGTGAACCAATCTCTTACTGATACGATTTGCCATCTACCCAGATGAAAAACTAATTCTAAAATTATGTTCAATACACAGTTCAAATAAGCATTGCCTGCCTCAGCAATGATTTATATTCTAAGTAAGGAACAGTCATTTAATTCAATTCAAATATCGTGAGAATGATATTGAGAAGCTATTGACATACCAAATACAATTTCACATTATCCGAGACTAGAAAAAACTTCTTTTCCTTTCGCACCCAGCCAGCTATAATTTTGGGCAATAAAATCAGTCATTAATTTCTTCATAATGCGTTTTTCAGTTGAATCAACTGTGTGGCCATCACAATCGGAAAGTCTAAGAATCTAAAAGAAAATTTCATCACAAATTTGATTTTTGAATATAATAAACATTTACTCAGCATGGAAAAAATAATACCAAACAATCTTTTATAGCTTCATCTTTTAAAGAACTTTCTATTTTCTGCAAATCTTCACTTGAATTAATTGGAAGCTTTACTGGTAGCTCAATAGGTTGAAGCTCAAAAAGATTCTGATGGTAGACTGTGTTTGCTAACATAAAATAATTTTTAAAACAAAGAAATTTATGCACATACAATTTATACAGAAAATAAATCTTAAAGTTAATACATACCACACAATTTATTTAAAATTTCCTCCTGATTCTGGAGAATGAGTTTTTGATTAGCTTTAAGAATTAATATTTCTTTTGTTAAAAGATGCAAAGCTAAAAGAAGAGAAATTTTAATATATTAAAACTATGATTCAAGAAAATTTCAATATTTTTACTGCAATAATGCATTTATACTTTGTTTACCAATACTTTAAATTAAGTGTTAAATAAATTGAGAAATATATTACGTTTTACCTTATTTTAATCCTACAAAAATTTACTAAGGAAAGATTTTTTTGATAAATTAATTTCTGTTAGAAACTTTACTTTCATTTTAAGCCTTGCATTTTGTCGTAAAGTATTATGAAAATATTGTTTCTTCTTCAACAGAAGAAAACTGTTGGAAGCATGTCTAGGGCCAATTTTAGGTTGCTGTTGGAAGCAATTTTTACAACGACCAGTTTTCTTGATGTAAAAATTACTAGGAACATAACCTGAGCAGTTTTTTCCTCTATAAATATAAAATAACTAATTTTAATACATAACAATATTTATTTGTATTTAATAAATGAGAAAATTATTTTACTTACATAATCCTAGCATCAGCACAGATAATATACTTCTCCCCATTTTTAATCAAATTACATATACTTTCCATTCCTGTTAGCCTACAACTACTCCCAATTGTAGATAAAATTCCTTTTAAGAAAACCTAATAAAATTGAAAGCTTCTTAATAAGCAAAATAAGTAACCGTGCAAAAATTTAAACAAATAGAATAATAGTAAGCATACTTTGACATTAAGATTTTTATTTATTACAATCCACCTTTCTAAACAATGATCAATAGTCCAGAACAAAAGAACCACAGAATCCCTTATGATACAGTATGACCATTGAGCAGACAAAGAGATGCTGGTGTAACTGTGTTTTCAAATATTCAAAATTAAATTCAGGTGTTGGTAATGAGGATTCCAGTATATCATGGTCTATTTCAGATAATGATTCTACAATATTTTCTGTAATGGAATTTAAAAAGATTATTTTAATTTTTAAATAAATAATTAGAAACAAATTCTAAAAAAATGCTTCAATCTAAGATCATAAATTCTAACAAAATTTTTACATATATTTCATATCACCATTCTAGTTTATTGGATAAATTTTAAATAAAAGCAAATGACATTCTTTGATCAAATGTACGTAGCAAACTTTCACCTAAAAGCAACAAATCTTTAAATAGTAACAATTTTTATGAATGCAAATTACAAATTTGCTAAGATGAAACAGTTAATTTGAATGAGATTACTTTTTAAAAATAACCTACTGAAATAATCAATTGAGATTCATTTTGTAAATTACAATACACTTTGAATAATAATCTATAAAATATTTTTAGAACTGAATGAGTTTGATTGGGAATTATTTAGTAAGTATTCAATTACTGATAAATTTTTCTTGACAGTGATAAATTGCTTACCATGCATAAAAGTTTGCTTATTTTTTACTGATGTTGGAAAATTGTCACATACTTTCTTTGCTGTATTTCTAAGAGCAGGCAGTTTTCTTTTTCTTGTGCTTGATGAAAAGTACTTGGGCAAATTTGGGAAGATGCTTGGAATAGCATCTTTCATCAAATTTGGCTTTCCTTTTGGCAATTTTTACACCTAAGCACATATATTCACAAAACATTAAAAAATGTCTTAATACATTTCAAAAAATTTATACAACACAAATAACTTACAGTTCCATCTGATAACTTTTGTGTATAATAGGTATTTAAGTCTTCTTATTTAAAGTGCAAAGAACACACTACATCTGAAGAAGTCAATTGCTTATTAGCCCGAGGAATTGCCCGTCTCCATTTTTCAAGCAAGTTTGGATCCTAAATCAATAATACATTATAATATGCAGAATAAATTAACAACAAAGTTATAATTATATGTTTACTTATGAGTATATCAGCTTTGTTGATACCAAGTTATAATTATATTTTCCAGTTTTATTTAAATCAGTGAATCAGTCACTTAAGTGATTTACTTAATTTTAGCTTTTGTATTGATACTAAATTATATTTACATACAATTATATTCAATAAATACAATTTAATTCAATAAATAAAGAAGGCAATTTAAAATAAACAAGGCAATAGAGAAATATGGGGGGTAAAGTTAGATTGATATATAAATATTTGATGAATTACTTACAAGGATTTTTAAATTTTTTCACAATACACAATATCCAGAAATAAAAAAGAAAAACACAATCAACAACCTGAAATGGTTGCATTTTAATTAACCAGCAATTATTTGATTACAAAAAAGAACTAAACTAGATTATTTATTATATTTTGATAACAAAATTCAATCGCCGATTGCATCCCAGATCGCAAAAAATAATACAAAAGCATACATTTTATTCATTTTACAACATAGACTAACTTATCAAGATAAAAATTATTCATTGAAAATAAAAGTAGATGAAATATATTTTGCACGTTGTATACCTTTGGTTCACTAAAAAGGCTTGTTAGGTTAGGTTAGGTTAGGTTATGACAAAAAACTGTTTTGGAGCTTTATGCTCATAGGCTTATAGCTCGCATTGAGTAAGATTGAGTTTTTATTTGAAACCTAAACAAAAATTGATGGATTGGTGATTTTGAAAAAAAAGACAATAAAAACGAAAAGATAAGCACGGTGTGTTGATTGACAAATGAAGGGGAAATAAGGCCGCTTGGAAAAACAAACACGAGAAAAAAATTAGAATCTATTAATTTGTTTCAAAAAAGAAATTGTTGCGTCAATTTTCTCTTTAGGACTCGTTGACAAATCTAAAATCCAAGAGAAAGAAAGAGCTCCAATTCCAAGTTTTTCTCTTAAGGAATTTCTTGCTTGATCATATCGAGGACACGATAGCATTATGTGATCAATGGTTTCTCTTTCTCCACAAGAGCATTTATCTGTTGAAGAAAGTCTAAATTTGTGTATTTTAGCATTTGTCGGAAAAGATCTAGCTCTAACTCTAGCTAGCCATACTTCTTCAAGGCGAGAATTAATATAATTGCGGTGAATTTTCGTGATAGAAGACATGTGCGAAAAGTTAGAGGCATATTTACTATTTTTCCATTCGTTGTTATTATAATTGATAAAAATGTTTCTTATATTTTGGATAAGGTCTTCAGGTGAAATTGAGTGCAGAATATAACTTTTATTAATGGCCGATTTTGCAAGAGCATCTACTTTTTCGTTCCCTGCAATTCCGGAATGACCAGGAATCCAAACTAATTGAATAGATTTGCAAATCTTAGTTGCATTTCCTAAAGCTGATCCGATGTGTTGAATGATGGTTGGGGAAGAGGTTGAGAAAGTTTCCAAACTTCTTAGACAGGATAAGGAGTCTGATAATATGATATAGTTGGAGGGAGAAATACAGAATTTAGTCACCGCCAGATATAAAGCCAAAGCCTCAGCTGTAAAGATGGAATTAGAGTTATTGATTTGTCCGGAAACAAAGGAGTTATTACTGTTGTCATAAACAGCGATTCCAAGTTTATTTTCTATTTTAGATGCATCAGTAAATAATAATATGTGATTGGACCATTCAGAAGTACTATGCATTTCAAAGAGGTCATTGATAGTATTTGTTGGAAGATTTTTAGTCTGAAAAGTATATTTTCTAAGAAATATTTTAAAATTATTATTAACAGAAGTAGGTTTTGCAGGAACTCTTAAAATATGTGATTCTTGAATTCCATTTTCTTCAAGCCATTTTTTCACTCGCAAAGATAGAGGAAGAGCACCCGAGATACGGCTGCATGGCATTGATTCCCACAAACTACCACATGGAGATCTAGTAGAAAGTGCAAGATTTCTAATGTACATCCTTGTAGAGAGAAAGTTCTGTCTTACAGTGAGAGGTAAGACCCCTGATTCTTTCAGAAGAAGTGGAATTGGTGTCCAGCGAGGAAGGCCTGTAGCAATTCTAAGAACTGAGTGATATAACGGATCCAAGATTTTTCGGTCTGATAAGCTCGCAGATGTAAATACATGACATCCATAATCGAGGCTACTTGTAATGAAGGACTGAACAATTTGAAGTAAGTGATTAGTTTTTGCTCCCCATCTGTTACCTGCAATTGCTTTTAAAACATTAATTTTCTTCTGGATAGATTTTTTTTCATTTGAAAATTATACTTGAAGGTTAAGTTATTAGTAAAATAGAGACCCAGAATTTTTATGTGCTTAGACCAAGAAATAGGTAATTGGTTGATAGTTAGTTCAAAATTTACAGGATATTTTTTGGAAGAGAAATCAATAACTGAACATTTTGAGGAATCAATTTTTAGTTTCCATTCATCACACCATTGTTCGAGTTTTATGATTGCAGTCTGCATATTTTGCTGTAGACTTTCTTGTGATGTATGAGCAGCCAAAAGGATTATGTCATCAGCATAAATAAAACACTTAATGTTAGGAGAGAGAACTTCGTAAATATCTGACATATAAATCATAAAAAGAAAGGGAGAAAGAACACTGCCTTGAGGAACACCTCTATTAGAGAAAGTGGGTTGAGATAAAGTTCCACGCCATTTCACTTTAAAACTTCTATCCGATAAAGAATCCAATATCCAATGAGCAGCATTTCCTCTGATATCAAATTGGAGGAGCTTATAAATAAGACCGTCTGGCCACACTGAATCATAAGCTTGAGATATGTCTACAGTTGCGCATATGATATATTTTCTCTGTGAGCGTAAAGCAATAATATGATGATGAAGCATAGAAAGAACACTATCGCAACCTCTATGAGGCATAAATCCATGATGATTTTGATGAAAATATTTAGAAAGGGAGATGTGATTTATTAGACGATTTAATATCATGCGTTCCATGACCTTGCATAGAACGCTTGTAAGAGATATTGGGCGATAAGAATTCACTGAAGTAGTATCTTTCCCAGGTTTTATTATAGGAATTATGATGGATTTTTTCCAAGACGGGGGAACAATACCGCTTAACCAAGAGTTATTAATGAGTTATTAAAAGGGAGAACCAAGAGTTATTAAAAGGGATCGTAAAGCTATATTTGATAGACCCTTTAAAATTTTAGCAGATATTAAATCAGGACCAGCTGAAGTATTTTTGCATTTAGAAATCGCCAATTGGAGTTCTGAGAGCGAGAATGCAGAGTTATATTCTAAATCAAAGTTTGAACTTAAATCAAGAGGTAATACTTCAGTTGCCGATTGACGAGAATAAAATTTGGCAAATAAGTTAGCCTGAACAACAGGGTCCGAAATAATTGAAATTTCGCTAGAAATTAGTAGATGATGAGTTGGTGAGTCAGTAGATCTATTTTTAAGCTTTTTAAGAATAGAATAAATGTCCTTAGATATTCCAGCGTTTGTTATAGTTTTATCCCAGAAATTTCTAGAAAGGGTTAGAAGAAGCTGATGAAGTTTTGCAGAAATTCGCTTGTACTGTATCCACAGAGTCTGATTAAGAGAACTTTTCGCTTTCCTCCAAAGTTTTCTTTTTTTACCCAAAAGATAACAACATTCCGATATCCACCACGGAGGATATGACTTTAACGGAAAGATTTGTTTTTCCTGAATTTATCAAGATGGTTTTTGCATAAAATTTGGAATTGATCTACAGAAACTAGTCCGTTATTAGCAATTTCAGTGTTCATTGAATTGAAGAAGCCAGACCATAAAATTCTATTGCGGGAAGTACCTTTCGAATAATCGTTATTGTAGATTTTAACACTTGTTTGAACAGGGACATGGTCACTACCATAACTATCTGAACTGACTGAGAAAGTACAAAAAGGAAAAATATCAGGAGATACAAAGTTATAATCGATAAGGGATGGTCTATGGTGGAGTCCGAAGTGAGTAGGCTGAGAGGTATTTAAAAGACAGATGTTGCTATCCAGTATCCAATCGAGGAATTCTGAAGAATCGGGAGAGTTTGAATAACTACCAAGCGCCGAACTTCGTATATTAAAGTCTCCAATTATTATGAAGGGAGGATGAATATTTGATAAAATGCTATGGAACAAAGAACTGGAAAATTTACCGTGTGGGACGTATACATTTACTAAAGTAAGAGATGATTTGGATATAGTAATTTTATAGCTAATATTTCTGTATCGTTATCTTCTGAGCGGGGTATATTTAAAACTTGCACAGGTAGAGATTTATCAACAGCAAAAAGAAGTTCTCCACCACGGCCATCTTGCCTATCTAATCTAATTATTGTTTTATTACAAATTTGAAATAAGTCGGAATTTTTAAGAAACGTTTCTTGAATTGCTAGGACCTCGGAAGATTGAAAATACGGAAGTTTTACATACGGGCGCTTAGATAGAACGCTTCTTGCATTCCAAGAAATTAAATTGAACATTAAATATAAACGAAAAACCTGAACAGTTATTGAAAATCAAAAAAGGTGCGCTCGTAGTAAAAGAATATTAAAAAAATTATGAATGTTTTTTACGACTTCTTCCTGGTTCAATTCTTTCTTTAATGTTAGGTTCTGCATATTTAATATTTGGTTGAGGAGATTTCATAATAGGTTGTTCGGGAGATATTATTTGCTGATTCACAGAATTTTTTGGACTTATCTTTCTTGACTGGATAGATCTTGCACGACTCTTTCTTGGAGGAGATCTAGAAACTGATCTAGCTGGATTCGAACTTGTTCGCATACATTCCATCATAAATGCGAACATTTGTTGAATCATTTGATCTTGTCTAGCCTGTATCGCCAGTAATTTTGCTTCAAAAATAGAAGCCATTTCAGTCACTGCTTTTTTAACAATATCAGTTATTTCATTTTGATTCGGCACGAAAAGAAGATGACTTTTGGTTACACTGGAGTAACTGGTTTTTAAAGATTTATTATAACGCCTTCTCGCTTCAATAAATGGAAGGTGGTTCAAGCTTTTAAATTGTAAGAATTTTTTTCTTCAAGCCTCGTAGGGCAGGAAATGTCATTAGCTGCATGATTTCCCTGACAGTTTATACATTTAGGTGTTTCATTGGTACAGGGAGAGTCTTTATGGAATGTTCCACAGTTTTTACATAGGAAGACTTCTTGTGTACATTTTTTCGTAGGGTGAGTGAATTTATAGCATTTTCCACATTGACGAACGTTGTCAATAAAAGGAGAAATTGGAATGATGGAATAGAATAAATTAATAGTTTGAGGTAAATGATGTCCAATGACGCTCACTAAAATATTTTCACTCAATTCTTCAGAATTCTTTTTTGTAAATCTTTGTAAGCTTAATATCGTTAAGCCATTTTGCGCAATTTCTTCAGCAACAAGATATAAAGGTAAATCTACATTTATTTCTTTTATAAGAAATCTTGAAGAAATGTATTCAGGTTGAAAACTGGAGTTAACAGGAACTCCAAGAATATTATTTATCTTGCTTATTTCAACAGCAGCATCTGGGCAATTAGTTTCGAATAGAAGCTTACCTTGACGGGTGTGTTGAATTTGTATTATTTTCTTGTGATTCTTTACAAGTTGAATTATTTCTTGCTTTAAATTATAAGGTTTCTTTGGAATAGATGCAGTACCATCAGTGGGAGACAGGAAAATGAAGAACTTAGTTATACCATTTTCCGCAACTAACTGGATTAGTTGTGGAATAGAATCTTCGAAAGTCGATAATCTTGAAGTATTTATTTTTGGAATGCGTAAATCGCAAACCGTGTAAATCATTTCAGTCTCAGCTTCAATCATTTTGATTCCATAATAAAGAAAAAAATAACAAATTAAAAATTTAAATAGTAAAAATAAAAGAACAAAAATACTCAATCTTAGTCAATCAAATAATGAGCCAAAGTCAGACGATAATTTCAACACGAAACTCCCCAAAAGGCTTGTTGTTTTTGCGAGGTTAAATTAATTGCCGATTTTAATTTCACTTCACTTATTGAATTAAACTACAGGCACATAACAGCTTAAATCTTATCTTAAGTTACAGTAAGAGCCCCATTTAAAATCTAACATATTTAAACACAATAAAAATTTTGAATAAAAATTCCTTGTTTTCACTCGTGTTTACATTATATCATTCTTTAGATGTATAGGAGATATCTGGGCTTGGATATCTAAACAACATCTATAACAAGTACATCCAGTAATATCTAACTTTGAAATATCTAATAGATATCCATGTGAAGCGATTTTGAGATATCCACATTGCAAAAGTTGTGGATATCTATGAGATATCCCTAGCATATCTCCATGTTAATATCTAAACTATGTTACCATTGTGATATCTCATGGATATCTAAGTCGTGGATATCCAAATTGTAGACGTCTAATAGATGTGTTTTATGTCTAACAGATATCTGGATCTAAATTAGATATGTTTTGGATATCTAAGAGATATCAATGGTTGTGTGGGTATTGGCTCGTAGCTGGGGGTAAAGTGGGATTGATCCTCAGATCAGTGATATTGACTCATTAAAGCTGATCTCCAGAGAGATTATACATCATAGATGCTAAACTACACTGCTGGACACCGTAACTGCAACACCCTGAAGGAAGCATGCAAATAACATGAAGCTTACAACATGCATTAGCGGAGGTGAGATTCAGCGCAGACGCACATCACGCGCGTCTGATGTACCACTTTAAAGCGCTATTTAAAGCTTGGAGATTTCGACGATTTCTCGTCAATTATATGTTTTTCTTGTGATTTAAAATAAAAAAACAATCAATTATGCTTTGTAGAAAACAGCGATCATTTTTTGATCAAGTATCTGCGTTCGACAGGGGAAGGGTAATGGCCTACCGAAATTGTGGATTATCTTTCAGGGAAATCGGTTGTCGTGTTGGACGAAACCAAACAACTGTAATGCGGATATATGATCGTTATATACAGGAGGGTACGACGGACCAACGTGATCGATCGCATCCACCTCAGTACTCCACTTCACGTGACGACAGGCAAACTGTATGCATGGCAGTGAAGAATCTCTCAGCCATATCATGATCCGTAACACAGCACATTCAATCTGTAACTCATCATCGAATGTTAGCGCTTACCATTCGACACCGTTTACTGCAGAGCGGTCTGTCCGCAAGGCGTCCATTGCTATGTCTATTCTTGACGCAAAACCACAGACGTCTCAACTGCCAGTGGTGCAATCTCTGGATCTTTCACCGATAGAAAACACGTGGTCCATGGTTGTTCAACGATTGACCCGATTAAGCCCCAGATGCCACACCAGATCAACTTTGGCAACGTGTGGAAGCTGCTTGGTCTGTTGTAGCCGAAGAACACATGCAAAGTCTCTTTGAATAAATGCCGAGGCGTGTGGCAACGGTGATTTCCAACAATGGCGGCTACTCTAGCTACTGATTTTGGTAGGAATCATACATCAAAGAAATCTATAAATTTAATCATTTGATACTTAATCAAAAAGTTATCTTCAAAATAAATTTTGTTGTGATCTTGGTGTTTATGCCTCTAGCCTTTCTTGGTGTTGCAATTTGGGTGACCAGCAGTGTACCAGATAGTCTCAAATATTTGTTGCTTCTTTCACACTTAATTATGATGTACATGAACATTTATGACAAGATAAAGTTAGTACCAATCTACTTGGCTGCGAAAGAAAATCTATGAGGATTATTATTGAACGATAGGTCTAAATATCTAATTATTTAATTCTAATTCAAAGTATTGGTTCAGTGTCAATTTTCTAATTAAATCGAGCTCAAATAAATTATGAAAATATTTATAATAAAATTTAACAAAATTACACATTTTAAAGATACATTTACCAGAAGAAGGGGAGAGTTTTCCCGAAGTCATGTTGGCAAGGTAAACTGTAACCGTACTTGGTGTATTTTGGCGACGTTTCTTATTTAATACAAACCTTAAGAGGTTGACTGAAAAAGGTTGTGGTGAATGACGTTACCTAGTAGGGCGGTTGTAATAATGTAAGCAAATGAGGAAAACGCTAACAGAAATTTTATACATCGAAAAGCAAATGAATGCAATAATATTTAAAATCGCTTTCTATAATGATACATGTATTCAATTTTTTTCTCTTTAATAAAAGAAATTAAATATTTTTGAATCATAAATTGTTAATCACAGAATAATTGTAAAATTTATCTTTCTTTTAAATTGCATAAAATGTGTATGGAATAAATTCTGTTAACAAAATAGGTCATTTATCTAACTATTTCTAAAATTAAATTTTTCTAATCTTATTTTACAATTCAATTTACTTTATCTAAAACGATGTTAATAATAAATTTTTATTTTATCAATTTGATTTGCCATTTATTTGTAGCTTCAGAATTTAAATTGAGTATTTAATTTCAAATCCTTAAAAAGTGTGGAATTAACTATGTAATAAAATAAAACTTATTAATGAAATAAATGTTTAAAGATTTGTACTCATCCAAAGAATAGAAAATCATTTTTTATTTTTTTGATAATCACCGTTTATTGATTAGAAGAAAGCAAAATTATTTCTTTATTACTCCATTTATTACAAAAATGATAATATATTATCAATACTCATTCTAGAAAACAGTAGTTTCATGTATCTGTGTTTTTAATCGTATCTTTTACGCATAAGTTTACGCAAAAATAAGGTAGATTTTGAAGTCCAAATTTGATCAAATATTTAAAAATTGTTAATGTCCTTAGACTGATAAAAAAAATTATTATCAGATCTGATAGTCATAGTTAATAATTTAATTTTTCTTGCTTATGGTATTTATATCTTTATAGAGTATTATAAGATTAATGTAATTTTCTTAAATCTAAAAATTAAAATTTACTTTTGAATAAGCAATGTCTTTGCCTTATTTTAAATTTTTCTTTCAAAAGAGAAATATTCATTTTAGAAAATACATATTCAAAGAGTAATTCTCAGTGATATAAATTATTCAAAAGTTGCCTGTTATAAAAGTATTTACCTTCAGCTGGTAACCAAATATAATTTTTCCATTATTTTCAAAAACTATATAAAATATGAGCCGAATCACAAATACTGAATAAAATAAAATTATATTTCTTTTAGTAGATATATCGTTTAAAATTTAAAAGACATTCAATTTTTCATAAAATTATAGCTGATTATTTAACTAACTTCAAAATTAATTTTCAAAATTCATTAATGTTGTAATTTTCAATAGTTATCCTAGAACAGAATTTCAATATTTATATAATTAAATGAATTTCAACAACCTAAATATAAATTGCGATTTATTAATACAAAGTAATTATATTTCAAAAATTTAATTATAGGTAAAAGAGACGTGTATATCACGCTTGCACTTTATGTGATAAAGAAGCATTACTTCTTTATCAGAAAAACTGTATATGTGATATACCTACAATTAAAATATGTATATAACAAATGTTACTTAAAAATATTATCCCCGAAATTTACTGGCCAAATTGTTTTTTCTTAATAAGAAACTAAACGTGCTTAGTTAAAATACTACCTCTCATATTATTTTTTAAAATGTTTATCAAAAATTAACTTCATTAGTTAATGAGAAACATTTTTTACTATTAAAACTGGATTGTTGCAATTTATGTGGTAAAATCTGCTTCCATAAATTCTAAATCCTTTTATTAGAATTTAAAAATTATTCTCTCTCATTTAGGAAATTTAACCACTTAAATCACTCATTAGTAATTTACAAAATACCTCAAAAAATATAAAAACTGTAATAAAAATATGCAAATGATTATGGAAAAGGAGGAAAGTTAATTAAAAGAAACTTTATTTTTTATACTTTGCAGTTATAAATTTAAACATCTTTATACATTTGAAATGTCTTCTATTTTAATTAAAAGTTATATAGCAAATTATTTTTTGTTGATATTGTATATCTTGATTTATGGATCAAAAATCCAGGGAGATTCCCAAAAATTAAGATGATGAGATATAATTTATTGCCTTCTCTTGAGATATCCAGCAAGATTCACTATTCTTTTTACGCGATTCCTAATTTTTTTTACAAGTTGCTTAAGTCAAGTTACATGTCTATGAAAAATTATAATATTGATCAATCAAATAAATCTTTTCTATTCAAAATAAAGAATATAATATCTAATTAATATTGCTTCGGCTGATAAATATGTCATTAGCACTTCTCTCTGGATGTGATTATTTACTATTTAAAAAAAAATCAAAATGAAAATTTTTTTAAATATTTTAATTTTCGGAAATATTATTTAACATTCTATTAATTTTTTTATAAGAGATTAGATCCTTTTATTTAACAAACAATATTTTATTAAAATTTTATATTTTCTTTTGTAAACATAAAATGTTAACTTTTAATTGTATTTTAACAACAAAACATTATGAGATATAGCTCTCAAAAGAAAGGGGAAATTTCATAAAATTGAAATATCATTAATGAAAAATTCTTAAAATTAAATTACAAATAAAAGAATTTCATTAGATGTCCTTAAAATTTGCATCCTTACTAATCAATAAGAAACACATATAACACCCCCCTTAGCTCTTGTCAAGAATACAAAAGCCTCTAATTATTGATGGGACGAATTTCCTGATTTACACTAGACCATCTCAAAATAATTTCATGGTAATGACTTACAGCGGGGAAGTCCATCAATCGCTGTCAGCTGAAGAAACCAACATGTGCTAGTGGTTTACTTTGTGAATGTCCGACTAGAAAATTTCTACAAGTCCCTGTTAAACTTTTTTGCTACACTAAATATGAATTTTCTTTATTTAAAAAATATTATCCGGAAATTTATTACTAAGTAGTTTTTGTATTTAAATTCTAAAGTAAATAAATAAATATCTACATATGATGGCTATCACAATGAATATCATTTTATAACTTTAAAATATTTTGAAATTATAAATTATAATAATATGATATTCATTGCCATAGCTATCATATATTTTTATATATATATATATATATATATATATATATATATATATATATATATATATATATATATATATATATATATATATATATATATATATATATATATATATGTATATATATATATATATATATATATATATATACATATATATATATATATATATATATATATATATATATATATATATATATATATATATATATATATATATATATATATATATATATATATATATAATTTTCTTCTGATATAAAAAAATAAAAAATATTAGATTAGATCAAATGATTTTAATCATTGCTCTAAAGCAGTTAAATGCATCATATCTTTTAAACAAAAAATCAGAAAAACCTTTAAATATCTGTGGTAACTAGTTAATTCGTTGTTTAATTGATAATTAGCTTTAATCCTTGCAACAACAACATTATATTTCTAAAATCATCAAATAATTTTCAAAATCATTAAAAGAAGTGGTTTGGATGCTTTAATACTTACAAACTGAAGAATTTTGACAAAATTGCATAGTTTTAATAATTAGAAAAAATAATAAACTAACTTAATTGCCTAACAATAGCTTTTAGGGCAAATAGTAAGCAACTGACTTCAGTTTAAATATTGGGAAAAAATGTTGATTGTAAGTTTTTCATATTAAATTATTCGTTCCGACTGATTTCTGTTTCTAATTTTGTAAAAAATATCGTTCCTTACTGGAATCTATGTTGTTATTATATTTATTTTAGTATTTCTTGAATTGTTATGCCTAAATATTAAAATATATGTATTTCACGCATGAAAATAAATTGTTTTTAGAAGGAGAATAAAAGCAAAAATAAAAATGGGGAAATCTTAACGCTATTATTTAGAATAATAATTTAGTTATTATATATTTAATATAGAACATGTTGATATCACACATTTTTTCACATATATTCAAATTAATTCTACAGTAAATATTTTTTCCTTCACCGAACTATATCTACCTTGATATGCGAAAAATCAGAAGTGGTAAATTTCGAGAAAGATTGTTGAAAAAAATAATTTTGTAAAATAATATTTTAACTTCTTCTTCATTTGATAGTTATAAAATATAAATATTTTGCTTCACATGATTACATCAAATGTTTTTTAAATAGTTTTGATTAAAGAGAACTAAATATTCATAAAATACATTTTTGTGAGCATAAATTCACTAATCTTAAATAAATACTTTATCTAGTTTCGACAGCATTAATTTTGCTTTAATGTTAACCTATTATTATAAAACTTATTTCTTATATTAGAGATATTTTATGTAAGCTCAAATTTTTTAGCTTAATATCAGAATTTACTCATTGAAATTTTATTTCTAAAACACACGAAAGGATTGATCATACCATAGTGTTTATTCGTAATATTCTATTTCAGGAATGTAAAGTATAACCTTTAGTATTGCTGTTATTTATTGAAGTACTTGAAAATCAAAATATAATATTTAAAATATAGTTCTTAAATCATTAAATGAAAATCTTTCTTTTACTGATAAAGAAAATTTAATATTTTCCGGAATTTGTAAGAAACATAAACTTTTAATCAATGATTATATTTAGGGAATATTAGTTTAAAATATCCTAAATTTTACATAAACATTTATTAAAATAATTTTGAACCTCACAGTTAAGAAATTAAATAATTTATCATGCTCTCTGCTGTTTTTCTTATACAAAATAATGTTTATTATTACGAAATACAAACACTTTTTACATATTTAAATTTGATCATTAATTTATGGTAACATCATTTTATTATATTTCTGAAACAGATGTGTATTTCGTAAACATCTGTTGGAACAAGTGGTTACTAAGTGGTGAAAATTCTATACATTTTAAAAAATTAATATTGTTAAAACCTTATTTTTTTAAATTTGAATATTTGATTCCAAACAAAAATTATTAACCACATATTACGATATAGAATTAAAATTAATTTCATCGTGTTAAGATTTATGTTTTTGATTATTTTATATCTCTCGATCTATTTTCATATTTTTAGTTAGTTCTTGTAGATAAATATAATAAATAAACCTTGAAAGTATAATTATAACATTAATTTGCAAATATTTACGTTTAAAACATTTGTGTTTTCAATAAAAGTATGCATCATGCTAATACCTAAGCTTTGTTTCCATTTTCTGATAAATATAATCTTGTCACAAAATATATATTCCTCAGAAAAGGGAAACGAACCTCAGGTATTAGCATGATACTGACATAAATATAATTTTTCTATGAAAATAATTTCATTATGAAGAAAAATTTAAATATATTAATTACAGTTGTGAATGTTAAAATTTTATTTAAAGTTTTATGATTCATTTTAAAATCAAGTTTGATCGAATTAAATTAATTTAAAAAAGTTATTTTTTAACGTTCAACAAAAATTGATGTAACCTATATTATTTTATGTTCATGAAAACATAGTTTTTAAAACTAAGATTTTCCATTTTTTGTCGATCATTTATAAAATTTAATAAGTATTTAAAATGATAATTCTACGAACAAGCTATTCAATTTTTAAATTAAAATTAGATTTAATGTAAAATTAATTAAAAACTTAGAGATCACAAGGATTAAATATTCTTAAGTAATATGGTTTTGTTAAAAACGATGAATTTGGTTCGAAAATTTTGACTTTTAAGAATCTTGATTTTTGGAGCAAAATAAAATATCGAATTTTATTTTCTGTCTAGCACGTATTCATTTCATTTACTTATTTAAAACCTATTTTTATTTATCACAATTTATAACAAAAACCTGTTTTAGCTTAAGAGAAATCATTCTGGAGGAATATAATGAAATCGGGTATAATTATTGTAAAAAATTATGTTCGATTTATGCCGATTCTGCACTGTAAAAAATTAAAAAGATCTTAATGTATAAATTTTTGACTCAAAAAGAAAATATGCCATTGCGTAAAGCAATGTGAATATAATAAACAACATGAAAAAACAAAAACAAGCTCTTTTGAATAAAAAAATAAATATTTTAAAATCCTAAGAATGTCCTATTAAAAATTAAAAATAAGTAGACATTCATCATTGGTAAAGTAAACGACGGAGAAAATTTCTCATGAGCTAAAAATGTTAAAACTCTTGTCTAGTGTGAATACCTGTATTGGTTTGTTTGTCCTTAAACGATCTTTTTTTTTTTTTTTTTTTTTTTTACACGAGGTCTAATTAGATCGAGAACAACAATTAAAAGTGTAATTCCCAATAAGAATTTTAGTCAATAGAAAACTTAAATACTGAGTGTATCAGTTTTTGAAAAATAAAAAATATTACAAATTTACATGTTTTGGCTGAGAATATTTATGATTTTATTATAAAAAATATATAAGTATATTATTCAATGCTCCAAAGAAATTAAATCTTAAATTCCATTGAAGCTTTTAACTTGCATAATCTAGTATGGTGAAGATGTTATTAAAATTATGAGTGTACAAACAATTTTTACTATTTCAACGTCAAATGTTAGCTGTGAACGTTAGTTCAGTAAATTAAAATTAATTCTGACATCTACGATCATCCATGGGACAAAATTATTGGAGTGACTTAGCATTTATAAGCGGTTAATTTGAAAAAATTGAAGTGATCAACACTGATGAAGTTAATCACGACTCTCGTGTCGACTTTTGAAGTGATAAGACGTGTTTTACTTAAGCTCGTGCTTAGCAATTTTGACAACGCGAACCGGTTCTTGCTTGTTTCTCCCAGCGCTGCCCCATCCCGCCGATGGCTGAGGACGGCGGCGCCGCCGACCGACCTCCGGAGGGGGTCCGTTCACCCCTGCCGGAACTTACCGGCAATATTAGGCACAAGCGTCTCGAGACCGGGCCCGGAACGTCGGCTCCAAATGGGAATTCTAACGCATGCGCACTTGAAGAGAGTAGTTGAAATAATTTGGCGGTGTAAAATGTGACTATTGTTCAGACTTAATATTAGTAACCCTATGTTTTCTTATTCCCCGGTCTAATTTGAAACGAGGTTCGTGTTAGTCGATTTGTTTATATATGTTTGCAAGTTTTAATATTTTTTCGAAATATGAAGGAAAAGCGGAATAGTTTGCTTATATCTTAGCACCATATTTAAAATAGAAATAGATAACAACTTTATTTGTATTTTTATGGTGCTGAAGACAGTTATTTTTTCGCAGATAAGGTGGATGTGATAATATGAAAGTAACAAAGAAGTGTGAATTGCATTATCACGTTTCCTTCTTATTTCTGTATTCCCATGATAAAATTAATTTGACTAAATTGTTTTTTGCTAGAGAGGAAAAGATCATGTAAACGCAATACACACACATCCATTGTTTTTATAATACAAAGAAATTATATTCCCGATGAATTAATTAACTAATAATTTGTTATATTTATAAAAATATAACAATACTAAATCGATACATATTTCTAAAGGAAAACGGAAAGCGTAGCTGTGAAATCCGCCATGTTTAACAATGAGATAAACTTCCTAGCCAGAGAAACTTATCGCTTTCTTTACATCGCCAAGTCACTGAATCATAGCCAAAATCTTCTGGGAGCCGAGGCTCCGGGCTCTGGCTCGAGACGCTTGTATATTAGGCAGGCCGCACACTGAGGGAGCATGTCTCCAACGCGCACCTATTGCTTCCCGATAGTGCTGCTACACGCGAGCGGCATGTCGAAAAGTACCACACACTGAAGCGATGGAAGTAGATCTCACGCATGCGCAGTACATCGGAGCTGATATTGCTTACATTTCTTCTGTTCCGGCGTTTACTTGTATGTTTCGTTGTCTCTGCGTTTGCCTGTGAATTTATGTGGCCTCTAAATCGTTGGCATTGTTATTGAATATTAGAAGTTTTAAAAAGAAAAGACTTTATTAAAAAAATGATATTAATGTGACTTATATTGTAAACACAAAATTATCGCAATAGGCAAGGTATAAAACTTAAGAAAATGTTTGATTGTTATTTCAAATCACAACTGATTTCTATTGAATATTATTTACTGTACTTTCAGAACAAAGGCGCATTCATCCAATTTATTAATTAACACAACACTAAGTTTACACTTAGTTTAGGTTTAAGTCCGACTAAAATGGCATTAAAATACACAAATTGGAATTTTTTTTTATAAAAAATAGGTAAATTTGCAAAGGTTGTAAATTTATTGTTTAATTTAAAAGTATAAATTGAAACTAAGTTTCATTTCTTTATGTAACATTAACATAAAAAAACTAAATACGATGTACTTTCCAATATTTCTGTTGTGAATAAGATCGTAATAATCTCTTGCTGGGATATGTTAATTGTAAATGCTAATAATTTTATAAATGCTTTTAAAACTAAAACCATAAGTATTAAATACTAACTAGAGAACAATACGTTTTTTAAAGGAGCAAAAATGTTCTTTTTACCTGGTAACTTTCTGATATTTCTGCTCAATTCACAATAGGGGTTATTTTAATATTTCTTCAATTCATGGACTCAAAAATGACATTAGAAAAATCTTGTTAAAGTCATTTTAAATATATTAGATTTTTTACATGCATTTTAGTAACTTTTTAACGATATTTAAAATTTGTTATGATACCTAAGTAAAAATTAATACATATTTATGCATTATAACAAATTAGTTCAATATGAATCATTTCAAAACTAAAAGGAATTAAAAATAATACATGTCAATGGAAATTATTAAAAAATTATTTTAAATGTAAAATAACTGAGCAATCCAAATAGTAATTCTTATAATGTTTTATGTTGGTGAAAAATTAATTTGAACAATATTATAATAATGTACAAGAAGATATGTGAATACTAAAACCCATAGCAACTCATATCGATAGAGGTTCTTAATAGTACTATAGTATTTAAACTAGTTTTTAATAAGATTATTTTAATTTGATAATTTTTTAAAATTTAGAAATTAATAGTTCAGAAACATCTATGCATTTAAACAAGAAATTTAAGAAAAGCTTGTATAAAATTTACTTCATAAGATGATTTATTTCAACTGCAAACACTTATCGATTGAAAATGTTTTACACGGGAAACTTATTAATTTTATTTAAATTTCGTAAAATTTTTAAATTACATATTTTAAATTTACAATTAAATTAACTACAAATCATTAAAAGTTAGAATAAAAATAACCAGGAAATTTCATTTCAATAGATATTTACATCAAAGGGTTTATTATTGTTATTATTATTATTATTAGAATAATCTTCGCTAAAAACATATAATGAAGGAATTTATTTTTCAAAATTAATGAAACTGGTTAAATGTAGCATATTCTCTCATTTTTGAACAATGGAAATTCACTTTTGAAGAAATGAAATCAAACACAAAGAAATACACATGCAAGCGACAAGCGATAAAAATAGCGCAAGTCACAAATGGTAGACACCTGTCACTTAAGTGAAGCTGACGCGCTCTCGATAAATACTGCTCCAGTGTGCGTGCGCAGCATAGGGAAAACCAGTTTTAACGGCGTGATGTCGCACTGCTCGTCTTCTGTCGCCTCAGTGTGCGGCCTGCCTAAGGCCGCACACTGAGGCATGCATGTGTAAAATATTTATTGGACAATCAAATCGAATGCTTAGTAATTAAAAACCGTCTTGAAAAACCCATTAAGGTTGTTATTAAAGGCTTACCCCATACCACCACCCCTGAACTAATAAAGAAAGAGCTGACCAACAATGGCTTTGATGTAGCCGCAGTAGCAGTCATGAGAAAACACAGGGTCAAAGAACCCATTCCCTGCTTCTTAATCACCCTAAACTCTAATGAAGTAGCCTCCAAAATTCATGATGTCAAAGAAATAATGAATTTAATTATCAGAGTCGAAACATACATTAATAATAGACCTACGCAGTGCTATGGTTGCCAAGGGTATGGACATAACTCTGCAATTTGTCATTTAAAACCGAACTGCGTAAAGTGTGGTGAAAAACACACAACTAAAGATTGCCCCCATAAAAAAATAGATTCCCCAAAATGTTGTAACTGTGGCAATTCACATACCGCCTTATACGCAGGCTAGCCTGCGAATCCAGCTAATAAAAACAAAAAATCGTAACCTACGATTACAAAATCTGCAAATTCAATTAAAAAATTTTTTTCCTTTGCGCAAGCTACTGCACAAAATAATACACAACAGCCCCAAAGCAACACTATTCCTTCTCCCAACCTACTTAACTTAGGACAAATTGAAAACATTCATACCATTCTTCAACTGTTTAAAGAAATTAATATAATATTTAAAGCTTATCCTGCACTGTTACAGGCAGTACCTCTTCTAGAGAAGACCATCCATCCAACAGATAAAGTCAACATTTTATTAAAAGCTCTTAGTTTAAATGAAACTAACAATGATAATTAAAAAATTCGAAAATATGAAAATTATGATATGGAACGCAAATGGTTTGCACAAAAAACTTCCGGAATTTAAAACATTTATAACGAAAAACAATCCTGATATTATTCTACTTCAGGAAGCCCACCTTGTTAAGATTCATAACCTCAATGTACCTAACTATAATATCTACAGAAATGACTGCACCGTTCGCCAGGGAGGTACGGCCATTCTAATCAAAACAAAGATCAGCCATACACATATTCCCACACCTAAATTGCACTTTGCTGAAGCGACAATTATCAAACTACACTTTTCGGACAGCTCTGACATTACAGAGGCGTCACTCTACATCCCCCCACCTCCAATTCATCACTTCTTTCTGTTGACATTGAAAACCTAGCAGCACTCACTTTTAAGATCATCCTCGCTGGGGATCTCAATGTTAAACACTAGAACTGGGGTTGCAATTATGCAAACAGTATTGGAAAAGTCCTAAACTCCCTTATAAACAATACCGACTTTACCATTTTTAAACCCGATAAACCCACTCATTTCGGCCCTACACATGCAAATTATATAGATCTAATGCTTTCTAGGGGTATGCAACCTCCCATGAAATTATCAGCAATCGAGGAGCTTCCGTCCGATCACTACCCAGTGATAATATTCTACAGCAAAAAATAATCAGCAAGAAAGTGATTGGCAAAAAACCTGCCAATTGGAGTAAGTTTAGAAATAAAATTAACTGTTTAATTCCAGATAAAGTCTTTCATTTAACTGATGACCTATCCAAACTTGAATAAAATGTTAATACTTTTACTTCTATTATAAATACTGCTCTAAATCACAGTAAATTCACCAAAATGAATCATCAAATAGAATACTTGACAGACAATATAATTGATTTAATTAAAAAACGAAATAAATTAAGGAAAACTCATAATAGAACCAGATCTCCAGTGATAAAAAATCAAATTAATGCCTTAAAACGAATAATGAAAAATAAAATAGCTTTACATAACCATGACTCATGGAATGCATACCTCACTAATCTCAATATGGAGGATGGATCCTTCTGGAGAGCAGCTAATAAAAGGAGAAACAACAAGGAGTGTGTCCCCCCACTCATAGATGGCGCCAAAGTAGCACTCACAAATTTTGAAAAAGCGGAATGTTTGGCAAACAGTCTTGAAAAACAATTTTAAGCAAACAACATCAGTAATCCACAAAATGACCAGCAAATTTTAAACACAGTAACTAATTTCCTGACTAACAACATTAATAATCAGCCTTTCATTGAAACACCTGCTTCAGAAATTGAAGAAATTATTAAGCAACTCAAACCCAAAAAAAGTCCCGGTCATGATAATATCAACAATAAAATTATGAAACAGCTCCCTATTAGAGCAATTTGCTGCCTCTCCGCAATCATCAAAAATATACTGAAAACAAGTCATTTTCCAAAAGTGTGGAAAAGGGCAATTATCATTCCGCTCCACAAGAAGGGTAAAAGCAAAAATTTCCCATCCAATTATAGACCGATTTTTCTTTTGCCGACTATGGCCAAGATTGCCGAAAAAATTATTCTTAATAAATTACTGGCCTTTGATGAGACCAACAAAATTATTATTCTTCAACAATTTGGCCTCCATAAAAAACTTTCCACCACCCACCAACTACCCAGAGTAGTAGAAAAAATTTCAAAAGGAATCGAGTACAAAAAATCCACGGGAGGAATATTCATTGATATAGAAAAAGCGTTTGATAGAGTTTGGCACCCTGGTCTAATTTACAAACTAATTAAATTCCATTTCCCCTCCCAATTAATTACTTTAATTAATAATTACCTCTCCAACTGCTCTTTTACTGTTAGAGTAGGAAAAGATATCTCTCTGGACAGACCCATTCTTGCAGGCGTACCGCAAGGATCCCTGCTGGGTCCTCTCTTATTAAACATCTATATCAATGACATTCCGCAACACCAAAATACTATGCTCTGCTTGTTCGCGGATGATACTGCCGTTTTGTCCACTAGCTCTCTCTACTGGAAAATCCATGCTACCCTTACTGTACACCTCATGGCCATTGAAGAGTGGCTTAATAAGTGGAAAATTAAAATAAATCCAAACAAATCCACTGCTGTCATTTTTACTAGGAAACGTACTTTACCCCCCCCCCAGATTCAACTTAGCGGTTTTTCGGTCTCCTGGTCAAATAAAGTCGAGTACCTCGGTCTTACGTTAGATAAAAAACTTACCTGGAAAGCCCATATTAATAAAATTAAGAATAAATTTATTTCTGCAAAAACTTCACTCTACCCTTTAATTGCCTACAAATCAAAGCTCTCCATGGCTAACAAGCTATTGATTTATAAATCATACCTTCGCCCTATTATCACCTATGCAGCCCCAATCTGGGGTGGTGCTGCGGAAACGAACCTGAAACTTCTTGAGGGTCAGCAAAGTAAATTTCTTAGACTGATCACTCAATCAGACTTCTACATCAGAAACGAACACATCAGAAACAATTTGGGTGTCCTTCCCCTATCAAGATACGTCCGATTCCTTGCTTTTCGCTTCTACAACAAACTTTATGAAATTGATAACTCTGAAATTCAAGCAATTGAAAACTACAGTCCCTATAAACTTTCCAATTTCCACAGACCAAGGGCGGTTCTGCGGGCTAAACCACATTCAAACTTATCTATTCGCCTCCCAAAAAGTATAAATAAAAAATTTCTTCTTCTTATACTTAAAAAAAAAATAATAATAAAATAAAGAAAAGGTAAAAATTTGTATTTATATATATGCATATATATATATATATATATATATATATATATATATATATATATATATATATATATATATATATATATATATATATATATATGTATATAATAGAATAAAGAAAAAAATATTTTGTCTTTATATAGTTATATTAATACTATGCATATAACTGTTATTTAAAAATATTTTTTTTGCATTCTTGTTTGTAATGTGTATTCAAATTTTTCTTTTTTATGTTTATTCAATCTCATGCAAAGAACTCTCGTTGGGAGCACTTTAACCTAAGCAAAATATTTTCTTAAATTTTTTGTGTTTAAATAATCTTATGTTTTGAAATCATTATGTTAATCTCAACTAACGTTAGGTGTTGAAAAATTTCTTAGGAACAGAAGGTACATGGCCATTTAGGCTAGGAACCTAACAAACACTAGATCCCTTTCTTCTTTATAATTACTTACTTTATAGGCAGGAGATATTCCGGTTCATGGAAAAGTATTATCTCCCCTAGTTTGTTGATCGATTTTAAATTATTACCAGATGTGGGAAAAGAAGTTTAACTTCCTGTGGTATTTGTACTCAAACTTTCTCAAGGGAGGCTGGTTGCCACCTTGGATGACCGAGTTCCAGTGCTCCAGGCACTCACCACCAATTTATTTGCTTTGACTCCCAATGGGGTGTAATTATTAGTCACAGGGAAAGATTTTAATGAGGATATAACAATTATTTCCATTTACCTATCATTTGGTTAAATGTCGAGCCATGTATTTTCATCTGGTATGGCTAACCCGCGTGACATCACACTCATTCATATTCTTTATTTATAAATAAAAATAAATAGGGACTATTTACAAGGTCAGATATCTTGCATGCATATTCTTGAATAATCCATACATTTTGTAGAGTTTATTTGCAGAAAATATTTCTCGATTATTTTAATTATAATGTATACACAAACAGTAAATATTATTTCATAAATTGATATAAGTAAAAATTTCTTTTTTCCATACATTTGTTCACACATTTTCTAGATTAGATTAGTAATATAAATATTTATACACACATTTTAACAATATTTACAGTAATGGTCAGTACTGCTCTGCACGTACATTTAGATGCAAGTAGTAATGAATGTGAATTAATTTAAAGAGATTTGCAAGAAAGAGTGATAATGCCTTAATTCTGAATCATTAATTTCGCAATTGAATTAATCTTCCCCACTCAGGGATGGGAAGTTAAAAATCCGTGACAAATCACTTGGCTGAAAGGGAAGTTTCCTGGGAAGCTGCTCAACGAACATTGAATTTCAATTTAAAAAATGAGAAAAATATAAAAATAAAATGAAGATTTAAAAATTATATATTCCTAAATTTATCTTCTAGAAAAGAATTATTCTACAAGTGATATATATTTAAATGTTATTTTCATAATAACAATAATTTTTTAAATGGTGATATATTTAACTGAATTTAGGATTGAAAACAGAAATTATGGCCAGTGTAAAAACTAAATACGGCATTCATTTACTCTTGAAATGTTATTTTGTTTAATTAATTATATATATGATTTCATTCATATTATATCAAAACAGATTTTGATTCACATTTCGGACATTTAGGAGCAACATCAAACCTCTTAGGGGAAATACCTAAATATTGCATCGACAAATTCGTGAGCAAAGGATGCATTTTTAAAGTAAGAAAATCGCTTTATAAAATTATCAGAAAAATACTAAAATAATTAAATCCTAATAAAAAATCCTAATATGAACGAAATATCTTAGAACAAGAAAAACGCTGCTAAATATACTACGTCCACTCACCTGTCATAATGATGTTTATATCTCCACCTGATATTTCACCCAATCACATTTTCCCCGGGCAACAATAGCTCCGCCTACAGCTCATCGTAGCTGGGTTACCATGCTGTGACTGTAATTGCTTAGATTTGGCGAAGAAAGCGATGAAATGTGTCATTTGGCGGAGGCAACACGTATACCCGTATATCCCCCTACGGCTTTAAAATACCAAGCATACTCTCATATAGCATCTGTATAGCATTTTTTAACGTTCTATGCTTCAAAATGCTATATAAATGCTATATTTAAGAATGCTAGCATTAATTTTAGCTCACTGAGCGAATGTTCATGACTAGCAGTTGATATTGAAACAGTAAGGTACTTACTTCAGTGCGACTCTCATATTTGAAAATACAGCTTCACTATGTGACATTATGAAGGTAAATAGCTTCAATATAGTTTAATATGTTTAATTTCTTTAAAACAAACTTATGTGTGTGTGTGTGTGTGTGTATTTTTAATAAAATCAGAGAGAGAGAACTCTTTTCAGCGAAATAATATATTATAATAGTATTTTTTTTTTTTCAAAAATGACATACTTATTATGTTTTCAAAGTCTCAATAACAAGTGTTTCTTATACGCTCCTTGATATTAAAAGTGGATCTGTATTCTTTCTGATGATATCAACGCATTTAAATGATTTTTCGGAAATTAAATTGATATTTTTAAGTAATATTTTATCAGTAATGACATTTTCACTTTCTTCATCTTTGTCGGGTTCTTTTCTTGGTAAGGAAGGAATCCAAGTATAGTTAATTTCATCAGTAAATGAAGAAATTTAAAGTCGAAATCTTTAGAATTTTTTATTCAACATTAATTATTTTTTCTATAAAATGAAAGTTTCCAAATTTTTGACTCACTATAATCCAGATTTAGCTTGCTGAAACTTCAACTATCGAATGTGTGTGTCTGTCTGTATGTATGTGTGTGTGTATATATATATATATATATATATATATATATATATATATATATATATATATATATATATATATATATATATATATATATATATATATATATATATATATATATATATATTTAAATAACTGTTTGTACCCTTGTATATTTTTTCTATGACGATATTGAACATGTAGTACATGGTAATTTAAGAAGCTAATAATCCAGGGTTTCTCAAATGAGTAAATCCTGAGATGTAGCTTATTAATCTAAAAAATTTCAAGATACAAAATTTCTATTCTCCTATTTTTATGGTGTATAATAGAAATTTTAATGAGTAACATAAAACGTAAGTTATGTATTTATGATTATAGTAATTATAAAAATAATTTATTAAGAAATGGGATACATAGGAAATACCCCACACACTTTCTTTCCTTTTATTCGAAAATAATTTTTTTGCGAGTTATGGTCGTTTCTTATGGTTTATTATAAAGGCAAATTTTAAGGATTTCTTAAGAAGAATTTTTATTTGTATTTTAATTTTATTCAGATAAATTTTCATTAAATATTTTAAGATATTTTCCATAAATGCACAAAATTTGTAGTGCTAAATAATGATATAAAACTACAAATCTTGAGTGAAATATGCAAATTTTAAAAAATCATGGCAATTGAAAACAACTTAAAATTTTTTTTAAAGAAATCTTAAAATTATCTTAATTTTTAAAATATTTTAATGTTTGAAATTTAAATATTTTATATTTGGAGGATATTGTTACTATGACATATTTTAAGTGCCCTTGCCAACATTATAGAACACAGCGGATCTTTGGTTGGGTCGAGATTCGAACTTACGATCTTCTATAACGAGACCAAACGCCTTAACCAAAAATTAATTATTGAGATCCATTAATATTATAATTTTCAATATATATCCTAGAACAGAATTGCAGTATTTATACAATTTAATAAATTTAAACAATATCAAAAAATTTCTTTATTTATTAATAAATGGTAATTTAATTTAAAAATTTTATAGTTAAGAAAATAAATCGTATGTATTTTTTTTCTAAAGCTTGTTTATTTCTGTAAAAATATTATCTACCAAACAAATTGGTTTTACTGAAGAAAAACTAAACATCTTTAATCAAAATATTCTTTCTCATATTAGTTTTAGTGTATCAAAAATTAACTTTTTCGTCTGATTGGAAATATGGGGCAAAACTATCTATTTCCATTGAGTTACGTTTTTTAAATCTGTTTCAATTCCTATGTCTTGAAATGTATTTTTGCAATTCAAAAAAGAAACAAAATTTTCTTATTTTTCACACTGGCAAAAGCACGAAAATGATGCAGGAAAGTAACATAATTACATTGATTGCTTTTTATTCTCACATTTTATTTCATGTAAAATGGAAACGCATAACACTGTATTAAGATATCAATTCTTTCATTGAGAATGAGTATATTTACTAAAAAGGTTTTGTGTTTGTAATAAAGTTTCTAAATTAAAATTTTACATAAGGGATGAGAGACAGAGGGAGATCAAATGAAAAGGTACGAAACGACACGGTGGGTATAAATGCAGACTTTATTCAAAATATACACCATGGCTTGGGCACAACGATCCCACTGATGAACAAGTCGCAGGATTCCTTGTTCTCAGAATTACTGTGGTCGTGACTTCACAGTGTCCTTGAGTACTTCATCCGAATGGAAGCACTTCCCATTCAGGTGTTTTTTTTCAGTGAACCAAACACATGGAAATCACAGGCCGACATGTCCGGACTATAGGTCGGATGGTCCAACGTCGCCCACCTTAACTTGGCCAGTTCCATGTGTGTGACTCTGGAGATACGTGGACGCGCGTTATCATGGAGCAGAACCACACCCTTCGTGAGCAGCCCCAGTCTTTTGTTCTCGATTGACCTGCGAAGGCGTCGGAGTGTCTCAGTACACATCGGAGTTTATGGTTTTACTGTGCTTGTGGAATTCCACAAGTATCGGACCTAAAACGTCGAAAAAGATGGTGAGCAAACACCTTTCGTGCTGACGGTACGGTTTTGAACATTTTAGGAGGTGACGACTTATGCTTCCACTGTTTTCTCACCTTCCGCTGTCAGAAATAGGATAACACCTCGCTGCTCCACAATCGTCGAATTTTGCAACGCGAACGACATCCTGTCCTCATAGGGACTGCCACATCATTTGGACGCCGATTTTAATAAGAGCCTCTGCTCTTTCCTGCGCACCCAGGGCGCCCGAGCATGCTCCGATCCCAATCAGAGCCTCCAATCACATCCCGAGATGTCTCGCTACATTTTCCCATGGCGCAATATGCAAATATTTAACTGTTAAGTTTTTACGTCATTTCGTACCTTTCCATTTGATCACCCCTTATATTAGAATTGCAGAAATTAATATCCAAATTGAAAAAAATAAATTTAAATCCGAAAACTATGAACCTCCCCATATGGTGCTTTTGTAACAGTAGTTTAAATGAATGAAGAAAAAGAATAAAAAAGATTTTATGTTGACTGTAGAAAAATAAACCGAATGACCGAAAATAAAGTTCGACCAATCGCAAGAATCTATAGTGTTTTCTGCAAATTATTATTATTATTATTTTTTTTACCTTAGATTGTTTCCAGATATTGACATATTCCATAAGAAATAAAAGAATCACTAAAATTGGATTTTTAGCTAATTTACAAAAGTTACAGATAATTAAAGGTAATAGGTAAAAAATTTAATAGGTTGCCTTTTGGACACAAAAACGCTTCCGAAATGTTTCAATGTGCTATTTGGTGAATTCATAAAAAATAAAAAAATTGAAAAAAATAAAAATCAGGTTTAACATCACCGTTTACTATTTTGGTGATATAATTATTTTTTCCAGCTCAGTGGATAAACATAAAAATAATCTTAGAACGAAGTAATTATCTTATGACACATGAAGTTATATTTAGAAGTTAATTAAAGATTTAATAGTATTCAAGAGGACTTTTATATTATTTTCATTAATAATAGAATAAAAATTTTATGAAATAAAATACAGTTATAATTCTTATGTGTTTTCATTTTTAAATAATTAATAAATTTTATTGTCTTTCATACAAAAATTGTAGACATATATATAAAAATATTATATATATATATATATATGTATATATATATATATATATATATATATATATTATATATATATATATATATATATATATATATATATATATATATATATATATATATATATATATATATATATATATATATATATATATATATATATATATATTGCGTAAAAAAATTTTTCCACTTAGGTTTGCAAATCATTTTTCATATTTATTCACCTTTTATAATTTGGCTAAAATTAATGTCGAAAATGAAATTTCAAAGACAGGAATTAATTTATTTTTTATTTCTGCCGTTCGAAATATTAATATAACTTTTACATAGGAATTGTAAATTATTATATTTATTAATTATTTCGTGACCTGAAAATATGTTTCAAATTATTTGATTATTATAAGAAGAAACATTTAAGAATATTAATTTAAAGGCGGTATCACATTACATATAAAACAAAGATTTTAAAATATGAAAAAAATATTCGCAACAATACACATAATTTTTTGTGTTGAATTGTTTTAAATAAATTATTTGTGTAGTTATATGTATTGTAAGTATATATATTTATCCGAGCACTTTGCAGCTGAATAAGTAAAATTACTTTTTTTTTTTTTTTTTGCTTTAAAACAATTTAGAGTTTAATATTTTCATCAATAAATTCTTTGTTGGTCTAACTAGCTTAAAAAAATGGGATAAATGTCTTGTAGGGAATATTTTTTTCCTAATATTATACTTAAATCTTATCAAATAAAATTTATATTTAATGTTCACTACAATTGAAATGAAACTTGTAATAAAATAAAATAAAATAATGTTCATAACAGGATAGGCGATGAAGTCAGAAATGTCATTAGTCCGTTCTTTCATATACAAAAATCTACAATCACGTGACATTTAAAACAACATTTTTTTTAGAATTAACATACCAAAAAATAGTTTATATACATATTTTAGTTTCATTATAATTCTATGAAAAATACTGACAAAGGGACAAAACAATATTCTTTCACAAAAATCGGGGAAAATATTAAATAACGTTATTTTTTAAACATAATTGCATCGTGAGAAAGTAGAAAGAACGGTGGGTCTGATAGCATGTGTTTTTTCTCTACTCCCTGCAGTAACACATCGATAATAATTTTAATAAAATTAAAAGAACTATATGCTTCATTTTTGAAGCGAAGAAAGTTTTGAAGTGGTATGTTACATTGTTTAAAACAATATTATCATGGCATAAGTAATTTTATAGGCAATTCAAATTACTGTTATTGACGTTCTACAGTAATTACAGATAACAATAATCATAATTTTTGTATGAAACAGATTTTGTTTTTGTTTAACCTGAGAAAGACCTCTTGATATAAATTTCATTTCATTCCGACCTAAGTATAAATAAGTTTATAATAAAATGTATTTTTCCATTAATAAGGAGAAATTGCATATAACTACTGATGGGAAAATGATAAATGATCATGTAAGTGATAAATGATCATAGAATATTTTACTAAATTGTGAATAAACGATAATAAGGCCTTAAAAATATTCTAGAAAAGTTTAATACTTTTTACTTCCTTTCATAAATAAAACGGTATAAGTTTCATTTAATTTTGACAAGAAATAATAAAGTAAAAAATCTGTCCCTTAAAAAAAGTAAACTTCAAAAGCTAAAATATTATTAATGAAAACTTGTAAGAATAAAATTAAAAATATATACATAAATTTCTTAGAAGTCTTCATTTATCAGTAGAAAATATATATAACCTAAAAAAAATTCGTAATATAAAAAATGATTAAGAGTAAAATCTTTCAGGTCACATCTCCTGATAAACTGCTTTTTTAATTACTATTATTGTAATAGATGTATATGTTGTATATCATATCAATTTTACTATCTCTTGATTAAATAAAAATATCAATTTTCACTTTATTATTTCCTAAGAATCGTATAAATGTGATGATAGCATGAGAATATCAGAGTCACTTTCAATATAAAGAAGTGTTACCCGGAAAGATGAAATGTTAGTGAGACATATGAAAGCATCTCTGTGAAATTATTGTACGCTGCTCCATAATAAAGAAAGGTTGTTTTTATCGCAAGATATGTTGCAGCCCCTTAGTCTTAGTCTAGCCTTCGCGCTGAAACGTGTTTGTCATTAGCGGCCTCTTTTGTCCAAAATATTTGTGTCCAGGTGTAGACTGATCTTCAATTAAAAGGGTGAATTTCTTCTCAAAATTACACTGCAGTATCAGGGTAAATAAATGTCTTCCTGGCATCGCAATGGGATACAACGTTGGAAATCGAATAATAATGGCCTCCAAATAACCAAATAAAGAAAATGCATAACCTTTTAGATTTTCTTTTTTGTTCAAATGGTTGCTGCATCATTTCTTCCAACGTTAAAATTTAACTCTCAAAAATTTTCTTTTTAACAAACAGCATTAATTTGTTTAAAAGGAAAGACCTCGTCAAAAACGAAACTTAATTTTTGATATAAAAAAATATTGAAATTTTTTTCTGCCTTCTATGTATTCTTTATATTTGATCACTTAATGCAATTTTTTGCCATATAAATATTTATTAACATAAGAGCATAGTTCTGAACATTAAAAATCAAATTGCTTATAATCTAAAATTATTAGTTTAAAATCTATTTGAAAAAAAAAAGAAAGAAAATAATGCCATTGTATGAACAATATATTCAAAATAATTCATGATAAGATTAAGTTTTTCTTTTAATATTAAGAAACTCTTTTATTTTAAGAAAGAAACATAATCTAGTACCTTAAGAAAATAGTTTCATTAAACACATTAATAATATGCAGAAAATTTTCACGTCTAAAATAACCGATAGAGAAAACTTTTCTAAGTTAAATGTAAATGTAAGTGTAAAATGTAAAGTTATAAAATCTCTCTCTCTCTTTCTTTTTAATCTGAGCACCCATAGTTTATGGTAATAATTTGAATCAATGAATTTGAAAAAATAAGCTTTGGAAAAATTTAAAAATTAAATATAGCAATAAGTTTACACATTTTGTCTAAGAATATTTCTCATTTTATTGCAAATATATATTATTGAATTATTTTATTTATAAATTTGTGTTTCAGAAGAAATTAACTTTAATTTCTGATTTAAAACTATCCAAAATGTTTTTGTCGTCTGCATGAGTGATTGCATTGATAATACTATGACATCATTTAATTTTCTAAATTGATAACAGGTGACGATTTAGTAACGAGTATTCTAAATTTTGGTTGATTTTGCGTTTTCAAAATGAGAAAATCATATATTTACAACATGATGATAGCATGAGAATATAAAATTCACTTTCAATATAAAGAAGCGTTACCCGGAAAGATGAAATGTTAGTGAGACATATGAAAGCATCTCTGTGAAATTATTGTACGCTGCTCCATGATAAAGAAAGGTTGTTTTTATCGCAAGATATGTTGCAGCCTCTTAGTCTTAGTCTAGCCTACGTGCTGAAAAGTGTTTGTCACTAGCGGCCTCTTTTGTCGTTTATCATCAAGTTTTTATAAAAAAATAATTTTGGTTTATAAATATAAATTAAGAAATTATTTTTTAAATGCGTAGTACGTTCAACCTCTAATGATCAACAATTTAGTTTCATTAATAAAATGTTTTTCCGTCAATAGAGAATAAGAAATACCATTACTCATAAAAATAAAACATTAATTCAACAAAAAGTTTATCTATTGGGTGTAAAAAGAACCTTAAGGTCATATGAACAAATATCATGCAATTTATTAGTAGACATAAAATTAAGTATTTGTTTTTTAATATTATTTATACAACTTAAAATTAATTATTGGTTTTTATTAATTATTCATGTATTCTTTGATTTTATAGTATTTTTTAAGATATTTAAATAAAATGAAATATTTATCCATATAAGTGTTATAACCACAGGTACTGTATTGGAATTTTATTGGATTCTAATGAAATTTTGGATTTGGGTAAATTTAAGGTATATTAAAGTTAATATTTTTAATTTTAAGTTCTTTATGAAAAAACTAAACATTTTTTTAAATAGTTATTTTATCGAAATAATTTATTTTTACCTGTTTTTTTTTTAATATTTTTCAATTAAAGTTACAAGCAGAATTTTTTTATAAAAAAAAATGCATAATTGTTTGAGGCTTTATTAAAGAATAATTATAAATTGTTTTTGAAG
Source organism: Latrodectus hesperus (assembly GCA_037975125.1). NCBI lineage: Eukaryota > Metazoa > Arthropoda > Arachnida > Araneae > Theridiidae > Latrodectus > Latrodectus hesperus. Next base: position 22,870 of record JAJQOW010000411.1, on the reverse strand, counting down.
CTCTTTTATAAAATTTTTTAAATTTAAAAATTTTTCTTAAATTTTTTAAAAAAAAGTACTACTAGAATTTTTAGACATAAATTTATCTATATAAGTGGTAAATGTATACTTGGCACTTTATATTCTTTTGCGCTGAGTGGATTGCTAATCCTATACTTTATTTATATAAGTGTATTTACTTTAATTTTATATTATATTTCTAATTTGCTCTATATATCATGATATGCCCAATTATATTATAGTATGCTCTACATAATATTTATTATATAATATACATTATATGATAAATAATATACTGAGCATATACAATAATCTTCTTATATAATAGAGAGCATACTATAATACTTCGCTTATATTTATATAATGTTTCAGAATTCAAATAAATTTTTGGAATTTAAACATTATTGAAATTTTGTGCAATAGAGTGTAGAAAATTCATCTATACTTCAGTTTGTTTTATTTATTAACGCAATTAAAAACTAGTGTAATAAAGAATTAAGGATCGGAAAGCAGGAAACATCAGAATGAGATAACGTCAAAGACCCTCCCTAGATTAAGCCTAGAAGAGATCGAGATTTGGAGATGTAAATAAAACGGGCAGTCAAAAGTATAAAAATAAAAAAATAAATAAATAAATAAATAGAAAAAATAAATTAGCAGATTGTTAATTGCTATGATTTTCCAAATGTTTTCTTAAAAAATTTTACAATGGAAATTGAATTGCAAAAATCTGAAAAAAATTATTATTGCTTTTATAAGATATATATTTTAACAAAATCTCATAAATTCAGTTTTAAAAATCAAAATCAAACACAATTCATTTAGTTCCAATATATTTATAACAATAGGTATATATTATCATAGAGCATTTCTAAACTAGATATTTTCATAGATTTAAAATAAAACATTGATTCTATTTTAATAAAGAATACAGAGAAATTTGATTCTATTGTCTTAGTTTTATTAAATTTGATATTGTTTTTCAGCAGTTCTATAATAACAGCAGAAAAATTGACTTAAATATGAATATTCTAGAAATTTTTCAAGATCAATATTTGCACAGCTAAGGCTGATAAAAGAAACAAAAGTTACAAATTTTTGGCAACAAGTGTATTAAACATATTATTGTAATATGATTAAAAATTCAATTAGATAAAGTGTTCCTATTTCACTGCATTTTTTTATTTTAATATTTTTTAAACTATCTACTTCAATATTTATGAATTGAATCGAAAAATTAAATTTTCACAAAAGATAAAACTTTATTATTTTTATTACATATTATAAGCATTAGACTGGGCTTTTCTAAAGCTCTTTTTTTAAACGTCCCCTATCTCTGTCAGGAGCAGGCATCAACCATTTCTTTATACAATTTCATCAATATCTGTGATACAGCTGTCCAGGGGGAAAGTAGAAGCTACAAATAAACAAATTTTGCTCATATAAATAATGTTAAATAAAGTAATATCAGAAACAAAGTAAGGTCAACATTTCAAACATTTTTATAATTGATACTATTAACAGTAAAAATGTTTAAAATTGTTTTATAACAGCTTCTCTGTTATAAAACAATTTTAAACATTACATGGAAATGTCATAACCATTAAAGTTGTTAAAATATTAAAATTAAAAATTATAACAGAAACATACGAAATATTGTTCTCTTATGATTTGTTACAATGGTTATTATTCTGAAATGCTTTGATGAATTGAATTGAGACTTTTTTTAATACTTGTAAATTTAAATGTAATAAGAAATTCACTTAGTATACTTACATATGTGAAATCAATATGAAATGTATTTTATAGATCATCTAATATTTTTCCACTCTTGGACATTTCAGTATTTTCAAGTTTTTATTGAAAGACACAAAATTAACATTCTATAATTTCAGTTTTAAAGATCTGATTTTATTTTTTTACTTATAAAAAATTCCAATAATTTTATTTTTTAAATAATTTCCAATTGTAGAAAAATAAATTAGCCGACTGTTAACTGTTATGATTTTCTAAATGTTTTCTCAAATTTTACAATGAAAATTTAATAGCAAACATTTTATTATTGCTTTTATAAGATATATATTTTAACAATTCCTCATAAATTCAGTTTTAAAAATTAAAATCATACACAATTCATTTAGTTCCAATATATTTATAACAATAAATATATATTATCATAGAACATTTCTAAACGAGATACTTTGATAGATTTAAAATAAAACATTGATTCTATTTTAATTTAGAACACAGACAACTTTGATTCTATGGTCTTAGTTTAATTAATTATTAATATTGCTTTTTAGAGCATTTTTTATTAACAGCAGAAAAAATGTCTTAATTAAGAATATTCTAGAAATTTTTCAAAAGCAATATTTGCAAATCTAAGAGTGATAAAAAATGAGTTACAAATTTTTGGTCACAAATATAATAAATATATTGTTGTAATAAGATTAAAATCAGTTTCATTCACAGATAAAGTGTTCCTATTTCACTGAATTTTTTATTTTAATATTTGTTAAACTATTTACTTCAATATTCATGAATTTATTCACAAAAACAAAATGATCACAAGACAAATAATTATTTTTACTACATATTATAAACATGAGAGTGAGCTTTTTCCAAAGCTCTTTTTAAGAGCCCCCATCTCTGTCAAGAGCACGCATTAACCATTTCTTTATATATTGCTGTACATCAATATCTGTGATATGGCTGCCATGGTGGCGAGTAAAAACTACAAAAACACAAATTTTGCTCATATAAATACCGTATTTATGCGAATCTAATGCGCATCCCCATTTTAAAACTTTAAGTAATAAAAAAAATTTTGTCGGCGAATGTAATGCGCATCAGTGGTATGATGAATTTATTGAATCTTATTTTATACAATAATGGATTTGTGTATAAACTATCAATCAATGGTATGATAATTTTATTTACATTTTGATACCATATTTTATACAACAATGGATTTATAAATAAAGTAGCAGAACATAGAATTAACCTATTAGTGGGCTATTGTTATGTGAAACAATCATTGTTAAGATTAAAATCATAGTACATATATATCATATCATAGTACGTATACACTACCGTATATACGGTACCTATCGTAAAATATGAACATGAAATAACTCGTAACATTTATATATAGCTAACAGTTTCTACAATCAGTGATTAATAGTAAACCTCCTTATTCACCTATGTTTTTATCACTGGAATCCTCGCAGCTCTTCGTCAGAAGCAGCTTCATTTCTTCTTTCCTCATCGCCATCCTCGACATTCCAGAGCACGTCATCTTCACTGTCTTTCAATGAATTTGAAATGCAGCATTTCTTGAAAAATTTCACAATCATTGGTGCTTCGATGCTTTTCCAGTCAGCAGAAACCCAGTGTGCAACAATGTGCTGTGCAGCACGCTTAATTTTTCCTGTCGGGGTCAATTCATGGTTTAGCTCACAAAACCATTTTTCGTATTCCGCCTGAACGTACCCCTTAAAAGGTTTATTTATACTAACTCTATGCTACTTCTCTATGCAATAATGTGTCAACGATAAATGTAACGGTAAATGTAGTCGAGAAATACAGTAATCCATTGTTACGATTTAAATTTGGTTCACGTCATCGGCGAACTGCTGACCTTGCACTCGAATCTAACGCGCACCCCAATTTTGAATACTAGTTTCGGCCAAAAACAATGCGCATTAGATTCGCTTAAATACGGTAATGTTAAATGAAGTAACATCAGACCAGTGGCACAATTGGCGCCCTAATACGATACCCATTTTGACGCCCCATCTCAAAAAATAGTAATATAATATATAAAATAAACATGTAATGAGAGTATAATGAAAATAACAACAGCAAAGTAAATACAGATAATTTTAAAGGATCAGGTTGTACTTTTAATTTTGAGATAAAAAAAATCTTAACTATAGAATGATCAGTAGAAATCAAACTTACGGAAATTTATAATTAGTCAGAGATTGTATTAGAAAATCATTTTTCTGAGATTCAATGATATTAACCATGTGTTTCGAGATAGAGTGCAAATTTGATTAGTCCAAATGTAAAAAGTCTGACAAACAGTAATTCTAAGTGTTATAGCAGTCTAATGTATGTAAATAAGTAAATTTAAAGCTAATATAAATAAATTCTTTTTAGAAAAAGGTTTTAATTTGTTTTGACATGGAAGTGTTTTTTATAAATTCTCTCTAAATTGTTCTCTTTTTCCAGACCTTTTAATAAAAGAAATATAAAGGTCTCTATAAGAAATAGTTAATATTCGATTTAAAGTTCTGTATTGTTTAAATAAAAATTAATTATTTACTGAAATAACAATCTAGACTTTAATTTACTTTTAGTAATTTTGATCATTTTGTATTTTTGAATAACTTTTATGTCAGATATATATATATATATATATATATATATATATATATATATATATATATATATATATATATATATATATATATATATATATACTTATACTATTATCTATATATAATATATCGGTCTTATAATATCTATTGAAATGAACGTCCAAAAAATCACGATTATTTAAATTCTTAAACTGAGAGATTATTGCATGTTTTATTCTAAGTCATCATGATGTTTTTCAAATTCTTCTGTACGAGCTATTTAATATAGCTTAAAAATTCTTATCCTTTGAAATTAAAATATCATCTTTCTACAAAGTATTCGGAATTTATAACAATTCCCATTACGCATTGAGGATTATCAATATATTTCAATAATTTATCTCATTTATTGAGTTTAGTGGGAATTCGTATAATCATTTTTTACTATACATAACTATGTTATGATTTTACTCTAAGAACATTTCTCCCTGAAAATTTTCAACTTTTTTTAATATGTTTAATAAGACTCTTATGATTTAAATATATATTTCTTAATTAAAATAAGAGCTAATTCTTATTAAATAAAGAATTTATTTTTATTCTCAATTATTTTACGAATTATTTTACAACATTCAAAAATATGAATAATCTGTAGTTTTTTACAAAGCATAATAACTTTGCGTTATTTTATTATATTCCTTTAAAATGATTTATAAGCTAAACATGCTTTCATTATAAAAACTGAAATATAAAGATTAATTATCAAGAAACATTTTATGTGTACACATAAAAAATATTTAATAAATTGGATCTTTTAACTTCACAAAAAAGAATTTTTCAACATAATGTATTAATATAAAGGCGACAAAATTACAAGTGAAATAAAAATTATTTTCGAAAATCTTTAAATTTTAAATTTTTTGATTTCAAATAAATAATTTTAAATAAGCAATTCGATTTTAAATTTCAAAACTGTGATTGTTTCCACGAACCTGTCGTTTCCAGGATCGTTCAGTAATACGAAAGATGTTGGGTTTTTACTACACATTTAAAAATAATAAAAGAATTTCATCAATCAACTCATTCAATCTGTTCAGTTTAAAGGAATTTAAATTTTCTGCCTCCAGAGTGTTTTAAACATATTAAAGAGCACAATTTTTACACTTTTAAACCTTAACAAACCTGATTTTTGATCACTTATTCAGGTATTAAAATACAATCAATAAATATATCAAATTTTGTAATTTATCACTTTATGTTGTGGCTAACTATTACTATTGTTTTGGTTTTCACTGACTTTTTATGACATAATACAGGCATAGATGAATTAAACAAATTAAATCTAAGTTTTATTTTTTCTTAAGAAATGCACACTGATATTATATGTTGGTATGTGTGCGCATGTGTTACTTAACAAAAAATTAAAGATTTATTCCATTCAATTTATTTTTATTTTATCTTCATTAAAATTTGGAGTGACATTAATTTTCTTATGTCTACAGTTTCTAAGGAGTTTGGAAATATCTTTCTCTGAATTTTAGCTATTGGCTGTTTAAAACAGATATTGGACGCTTTTCTTAATGTTGTTTAAAATGGACATTTGATACGTCTTTTTTATGGTTCAGGAGAAATTAGGAAAAATTGAGCTTCAGTTCATTTTAAATGCAACAAGTGCAGCCCTCCTGATTTTCCTGAAATCCTTATTTTTCATTATATTCTTTTGATTTCTTTAAAACTCCCACCAAAATGAGATGTTTCTGTTAAAAACAATTAAGTTATGCATTGTTCTCCCCCCGACAATACTTACATAGTTTTATTTTCAACATCTAATTATTTATTGTTTGCTTAAATTTAGAGCATAATTTTGAAGCTAATCTAATTAAAGTTAAAAAATATGTTAATTAAAAGTATTAAGAAATAACATTACTAAGAATTAGAATTTATCAAGAAAAAATTTTTTTAATAGTGATTAAATTAATCACTGTTAATGGTTTAAAAACTGAACTGAAAAATCCTCTAATAGTTTTTTATTTGAAAAGAATGAAATTAGAACTTTTTAAGAAAGTATTTGCTGTTTGATTCATTTTGAAACTTGTAAAGAAATACATTTTACTACACGATTATATTCTATATTATTGCATTGAGAATTTATTAATACTAATATTAATTGCAAAAAATGAGTGTTCAGTTTAGTTGACAGTTGTTTCATTTTGAATTGTATTTGTTAAAATAATAATTTGATTCTTTGTAAGTCATTCAAAAGAATACTGTAATAACAAGTACACTAAACTACCTATTGTTTGTGAAATCGAGTAGCATGGTTATAGCAAATGATCTTGAAAAGTATGGAAAAGGTAAAAATCAACAGAAATATGAATTTAACCAAATTTTTGCACTCAACAGCTAGAATTAACACTCTTATTCCTTGAGAAATAATAAAATTATTCATTATTTACAAATTAGTTCAAAATTTGCTTTTTCAGAAAATCAGTCCTAAGTTCTTTTTTTATGCATTGTAACATTTCTTTTTTATTAAAAACTAAGAAATTTTAACAATTAGACATCTGGATAATTGGGAGTTTACTATATCAAATATTCATTACAAGCATATAGCATATAATTAACAAGTATTGACCTAATTGATTAATTTAACCTAATTGGTTACTTGAACTTTGAGTGCAAAATCTTCAAATTCAATTTTCTGAAGCATAAAATATATTGTTACAACAAATAAGAAACATATTTAAAAAAGAAACAATATTTTTCTTGAAATATTTTGTGTTACCTTTTCCTTAGCATTTATGAGAAATATATTTACTTTTGAATTAAAAAACCTATATTAAATATAGAACTTTCAATTTTGAAAATTTAACTTCATCATTGCAACAATATTAGTCTTTTTATTCTGATAATTTCTTATTTAGAAAATGCTCCCACTCCTGCGTGAGAGAACAAGACATACAGACATATTACTAATTCCTTTTCTTCCTTCTTACAAAAAGGAGAGAGTTATTTGCTCCTCGCTGTATGGTTACTTGAAGATTTCGTCATGACGAATCTATTTTCTGAGAATGAATTGTGCTGTGCAAAGTCTGCCATAACTTTCTGGAAAAAGGGTTTTCCATAAAATGTTAAGCTTTTGTGATGAACACTTTTTTCATATACATGATTTGGAAATATTAATAAAATTAAAAAAAAATCTTTTCTACATATAATTTTTAACAACTAAATCTATTGAAAATTTATATGTTTCTCATGTAGAAAACTGTTTTTTGTGTTTTTCTTCCATTATATTTTAAATAATTTCAAGAATATCATGATATTAACCATCATTCATAAACTTTATATAAATACTTACTATACAATTATAGATTAATTTTATTTATAGACAAATTTTAATTTACCAACTTCATTTATTTAAATCTTTGCTACGTTAAAAATTCTTATAACTTATTATATAAACCTTTTTTATTTCATGTTTGATTTATAAGCTCATTTTGATTTTGGAATAAATTTGAATTCATGAACTCTTGATTTGGCATATTTATTTATCCAAGAAAAACATCCTGAAATTTCTTTTCAAGATGAATAAATGAAAGACTTATATATATGGTAAGCTTCATTGGTAAGTTTAATCCTTAACCATCAAAATACTTAGAAAATATCCGATACTTTTAAAACTAAACGAATATAATTGACTTTAAGAGACCTGATAAACAATAAAATAGTTAAGTGAGAACAATTATATTTTTGAAAGAAACATATTCGCTGGTAAAATCTAAATGTAAATAAGAATATTGTGCTTGCAGGAAAATCTAAAATACCGAAATTTAGTAATTAAAGCTTTTATAATTGGAAATTTAGAAAAGGCTGAAAATTAATTGTATTTAAAAATTATTACGATTTAGTTTTTAATGCTCTAAATTTTTGGATTAAAAGTAAATTCAATGTTCTGTTACTTAAAAATATCACTTATTTTAAAGCTCATTGACTTATATTTATAAATGCATTTTCACTTTGTGTTTCAGTGACTAATCAAGTAAAAAAAATTTCATCAACATGTTTGAAGAAAATACTTCAAAATCAATCATAATTTTTGTTGTGTAGGAGAATAATAAAATTTTGTTCCTTCTCAATCACACAGTAATTTCTTATACTATTTATTCAAAATCTTTTTTATTACATTTCAAAATGCACCTATAATGTATAATTAATAAACTTTAAGAATATATTCTAGTGCAGTATTTATATTTCTTGAAAAATGAGAGGAAAAGATTTTAAAAAAAATCACTAAAATATACTCTTAAAATTAAAGTTCTACAATTTCTGCAAAATAAAAATTTAATGAGCTAAATATCTTAAATTTCCAAAATCAAAAACAAATTTATTTTAAGTGAAGTAGACACTTTGATAATAGGGTAATAGGTAGCCTGAGAATTTTAAGTTTAAAAATTCATTGCTATTCCCTTAAAAAATATAATATTTTCAATTTTATTTTTCATTTAATTCTATCAACATGTTTTTGTTGGCATCAGACTAAAGAAGTATTTCTTAGAGAGAATTATAAATCATAATGGACTCTCTATGAAGATATTGTTTGAAAAATTTATTCTCCTTTGTTTCTTCTATTTTAGAAATATATTGCTTAAATATCATGCTTCCATGTGAATTACTAACTTTTTTCACCAGGATTATAATTTATTAAAAAAAACTTTAAAATTACTTCTGAAAAATCAGATTTTTATCAATTCTCATAGTTATTATTATTTTAATAATTATTTGTCCTATTGTCATATTTGTAATATCACATAAACCTAATATTTTTGATAAATTTATTTACCAAAAATTTTATAAAATCTGTCACTTTACATAATTTTTTGCAAAACAGGAGATTAACTTCATTATTCATTTGATCGTTAATCACTCATATTATTATAATTAATTTACTTACCATTATTCATTTGATAGTTAATCACATAACTATTGTGTTGTAATTAATTTACTTAATAACAACAGTAACAGCTGAATGTTGTTCTAATTCTAATCAATCAATATCAGTCCATTTAGGGTCAATTTTTTTTATTTCCGACCTAAATTTGTAAACCATTTGTTTCTTCAATAAAGAAGTATAAAAAAATTATTCGTTGATCCTAAAGTGAAATTACTTAAAAATAGTTTAATTTCTCAATATTTTATTGAAATCTACATTATATGCAATAATCAAGATGCATGTTGAAATAGACATTTATTTTTAAAAAACTCTAATTTGTAGAAAACTAACTATTGTCAATATAGGTAATACACACTCCTTACATGTTGCATTATATAAAAGAAATACTAATTATCAAAACTAAAAGCTCTCTTCTTGGTTCAAATGACTTGTTATCTAATAAAAATAATTAAGTGAAATGCTGAAATAAGAAAAGTTCTAGAATTCAACAATTAAAAAAATGTAGTACAAAAGCAAGCTCAAAGACGTAAGAAAGTGAAAAGATCACTCGATTATTTTATAAGAAATCCCCTTACAATACGTCATTAACTCTGCCTAACTTTAATCAATTTGTCATTAGCTCCTCCTTTTTGCTTGACGTCACTTTTAATCAATAATCTATCTTGTTATGGTACTACGGCACCATAACAAGATTGTTATCACTCTCTTGGCATCATATTTAGCAAGAAATTTGGTGTAGAATTGGAGCAGTTCTGCTTACAGAAATATCCCTGAATGAAGATGTCAAAAATGCTATTTATTTTGCTTTGGGTGATTTTTTTTCTTCATTACATTATTTTTGAGTGCATATTTTCAATTTAAAATATTTCCTGTCCTTACTGTTACATGATATTTTTATTAATTTTGAAGTTTTATGTGTGTATTGGAGTATTTTTGTAATAATTTTTTTATACCCTCCATTTCTCTTAGGATATTTTGAATTAATTACACCTCATTTATCATTGGTATGTTAATAATTAATGGTAGCAAAAGTTAGTTTGCTAAAATCAACTGTTTTTTGTGTCTCAAATTTTTAAAGCATAAATATTATGCTCCTTATTGTCATAGATATGTTTTACTTCATTTAAAGCTTAATACTTTTATAAAATTGTCTTTTCATATTATAAAAATATTTTTTAGCAAATTTTTCACCATGAAATTAGGACATTTCTTGTTTAATTGCTTAATATTAAAGTCAGGTTTTCAATATAAAATGTTATCTATTATTGCAGTAGCATTTTATTTGCTTTTAATGTAAAATAACATTGAAGATAAAAAAAGCCAATTTTATTCATGTCCTATTATAATATTTCTGTTATTATTTGAAGTGAATTTTATCAATAAATGCCTTTTAATTCACTTAAAATTTACTTGAATATTTAAGAAACATTATAAATTTAATAAACATTTATTAAATAGAAGTACTTTGTAAGCAGTTATTATATTCATCCTTTTTAAACTGTTTTTATTTTGAAAATTATTTGTACTGACTCATATTCTTTTTCTTTTTTAGAATGATCTGTTGCTTCCAGGCTAAATAATCACAAAGCAGTTTCTTCAACTGCTTGACACTGCAAAATTCTTTTGTTGTAAGTAATGTTTGCTTGAAGAAATCTTTATTGTATTTTTTAGCAAATTTTGTTTGTTTATATTTACTCTACATGTTTAATCATTAATATGTTAATAATTAATAAGAGCGAATGATAATTTTTGCTAAAATCAGCTCTATTTTTATGTCTAATATTTATGCTTTAAATATTGTAATTTCCTTAATGTTTTAGACATATTTTACTTGAAGTAAAGGTGCTGTAAATATTATAAAAGTATTTTTAGTAAAATTTTCTCCAAGAAAGTATAATATTTTTGTATTTCTTTACATAATATTACAGTACATGCTTTCCACTTAAAATATTTTCTGTCCTTTCTGTAACATGATGTTGTATTCTTTTTTTCCAAATAAGATTAAAGAGCAAGATTTTGAAATTGTTTGTATTTCCAGTATGAGATAGAATAATATTTGATTGGAATTCATTTTCTTACTTGCAGTATAAAAAAATATCTGTGTTTTTTTTATTGGAATAAATTTGCAATAACAGTGATACCTTCCATTCTTCTTAGCATATTTTAAATTAACTCCACATCTTTTATGGTTGTTATGTTTATAGTTAGTAGTAGCGAATCTTAATTTGTTTCTAAAATCAACTCTGTTTTAGTGTTTGATATATACGTTTTAAAAACTGTAAACACCTTTATTTATAATATTTTATTTGAAGATATATTTTATTATAAGCTTTACTTCAAATAAAATGTATCTTAATAGATATATTTTATTTGAAGTAAAGCTTATTACTTTTATAAAATTCTGATAAAAATATTATAAAAGTATTTTTTAGTAAAATGTTTTCCAAGAAATTAATGCATTAATTTATTTCTTTACATAACATTAAAATACATGTTTTCCATTTCAAATATTTCTTGTTCTTGCTGTTAAATGATAGTTTATTTCCTTTTATTTTCAAATAACATGTTAGATTAAGATTTTTTTTGTTTATCATATATCAAATGTTAGATCAATGTAAATATAAATTAATTTATTTTCTAACTTCCTTTATGAAAAAACATCTGTAAAGTTTTATTTCTTTATTGGAATAACTTTCAATTATATTTATACCATCCTTAATTCTTATGATATTTTTAATCATCTTTCAATCTTTTGTATTGGTATGCTAATAATTAGTGCTAGCAAAAGTAAATTTTGTTGCTAAAATCAACTCTATTGTAGTGTCTATAATTTTTAAAGCATAAATATTAATTTTATTTATTTAATAGATATATTTGACACCAATTAACATTTAATAATTTTACTAAGTTGACATTAAATAATATAAAATTATATTTTAACAAAATTTTCCAAAAGAAATTTATGCATTTCTTGTTTCAATTCATAACATTAGAATACAGATTTTTAAAATGAAGTGTTATCTGTCATTGCTGTAACATTTTATTTACTTTTAATGTAAAATAAATTTAAAGAGAAAAGTCAAATTTTATTCATTTCATATTTATATAATATTTCTGATATTATTTGAAGTGAATTTTTAATCAAGTAAAATAAAAGGAAATTTTTCTATAATTTGTTTATTTGGAATGTTTGTTGAAGAATCTAAAATTAAAGAACCTTTTCTGAAAAGTATATATTTATTTTTATGCAAATATAAACAAGTTTTAAAATTAATATAACCATTTTTAGTTTTATTTAGTGTATAATCTTATACTAAATGTTTATTTTATGTCAAATAATTTTACACTTAAAAGTTTCAAATATGCTTGTTAATTATTTCTTCCCATTAAAAGCTTCAAGTTTTTCATGTACTGTAAATGTTCTTTTCAGTATCCAAACTTTTTTAAATTGTTTGCTCCCTATAGTTAATGAATTAATGTTCATACTCTTGGCCGATCATAAATGAAACATGTTTCTAAAAAGAAAGAAAAAATTTTTTTAACTGTAATAGTTGCAGAATTTTCTGTTATTTTTTAAAGATAATTTTATGAATATGAATATATTAAAATTTATTGAAAATTTTATAAAAAAATGCTTAAAAAAACTAATAAATTGAAAAAGAAATTTTACATAACTTAAAATACTTTGTATACAATGATATGTTATCCAATAATAAATATTTTTCATTTCAAAAATTATTCACAGAGGTTTACTGTAATTTTTTTATATTTTTTTAGAATACTTTGTTTTGCCAGGGTCAGCAATGACTTCTGACTTATTTCTTGAACTGCTTGACCCTCTAAAGTCCCTCTCTTTTTGTAAGTTATGTAAAAAATTTTTTATTTAAATCTTGGACTAAATTATTTTTGTATATATTTAGAATGAACATGTTTGAAATGCAGTTCATTTTGCTCTGTATACATTTTTATTTTCAATACATTTATTTTGCCTTTTAAATGTGTTTATAATTTTATGTATTTATTGGAACATAATTGCAATAATATTTATCCCTCCGTTCTTTTTAAAATATTTTTTAATTTATTCCACTTATTTTATGGTTATTATTTAGATAAATAAAAGGAAATGGTTACATATCATTAAAATCAATCTTATTTTTTGTCTGATGTTAACTTATTAAAAACTACAAATTTCTGCCATTAATTTAACATAATTTATTTAAAATAAATCTTGTATTTTTTTTTAATTCTCCTTTAAATATTATAATTTGTTATTTAGAAAAATTTTCTCTTACATGTCAATCCTTTCTTTATTTCTTAACATAATTTTGAGCACATGTTTTCTGTTTAAAATATTTTTTGTTCTTCGCTGTATCACGATATTCTATTTGCTTTTATTTTCGAGCAACAATTAAGAGGAATATTTAGAAAGTATTTATTATATTTTCCCTGTTTTTAGAGTAATATTGGATTGCAATTCATTTTCTTATTTTCAATATAAAATAACGTTTGTAAAATTGCTTTAAAATAAAAAATATTCTTTTGAAGTAATCTTTTATACTTCTTTTTATTGCTTCTCTTTTATCTGTTTGATTTGAACAAATTTTAATATAATTTTTCAAAATTATTAAGGTGAATAATTTAGGAGTTTTATTAATAGAAAATAAGTAAAATAAAAGGAAATTTTTCTACAATTTGTGCATTTGGAATGTCTTTTTGAAAAATCTGAAATTAAAACACCTTTTCTGAGAAGTATCTTTTTATTTTCATGCAAATAAAAACAAGTTTTAAAATTGATACAAATATTTTCAGTTTTATTTAGTACATAATCTTTGCCTAAATGTTTTCTTTTATGCCAAGTAATCTAACATTTAACAGTTTGAAGTATGCGTGTAAATCATTTCCTCCCATTAAAAGTCTCCCCCTCTCTCTGTATATATATATATATTGGTGTCTGTGTGCATGTGTTACTTTACAAAGGGTTAAAGATTTACTCTATTTAAATTTTGGAACCACCTTACTGAGACTTTAAGTCACTTCTAACATTTAATTTGCCTTTTTCTTACAGGAAAAAATTGAACTTCAGCTTGTTTTCAATGCATTGAGCGCAGACCTCCTAGATTCCTCTAAATTCTTTATTTTTCATTATATTCTTTCAATTTCTTTAAAATTCCCGCCAAAATGAGATGTTTCCATTAAAAGCGAAGCTGTCAAATGACAATTATTTTTAAAAGTATATATTGTTTCACCACCAACAATACTTACATGGTTTCCTTTTCAGTATCTAATTATTTATTGTTTGCTTAAATTTAGAGCATATTTTTGAAGCTATATCTAATGAAAGTTAAAAAATATTGAAAAATAACATTACTAAGAATTACAATTTATCAAGAAAATTTTTTAATAGTGATTAAATTAATCACTGTTAATGATTTAAAAACTGAACTGAAAAATCTTCTAATAGTTTTTTATTTCAAAAGAATAAAATTACAACTATTTAAGAAAGTATTTACTGTTTGCTTTGTTTTGAAACTTGTAAATAAATATATTACTACACGTTTATATTCTATATTATTGCATTGAGAATTTATTAATACTAATATTAATTGCAAAAAATGAGTTTAATTGACAGTTGTTTCGTCTTGAATTGTATTTGTTAAAATAATGATTTGATTCTTTGCAAGTCATTCAAAAGAATATTGTAATAACGAGTAAGTACACTAAACTACCTATTGTTTGTGAAATCGAGTAGCATGGTTATAGCAAATGATCTTGAATAGTATGGAAAAGGTAAAAATCAACAGAAGTATGAATTTGACCAAATTTATGCTCTCAACAGCTTGAATTAACACCAATATTCTTTGAGAAATAATAAAATTATTCACTATTTACAAATTTGTTCATAATTTACTTTTTCAGAGAATCAATCTTACGTTCCTTTTATGAATTGTGACATTTATTTTTTTATTGGGAATTGAAATTTTTTAACATTTACACATCTGAATAATCAGGAGTGTACTGTATCAAATATTCATTACAAGCATATAGCTTGCAGTTACAAGTATAACATAAATATATTAAGTTCAGATTTTAGTGCAAAATTATTGAATATAATTTTCTGATGCATAAAATATATTATTCCTACAAATAAGAAACATATCTCAAAAAGAAAAGGATATTTTCTTTGGCATAATTTGTGTTATATTTTTTCTTGGCATTTATGAAAAATATATTTACTTCTTTTAAATTAGAAAACTTGAACTAAAACTCTCAATTTTGAAAAATAAATTATAGCATTGCAACAATGTTAATCTTTTTATTCCTCCATTTTCTTGTTTGGAAATGCTCTTACCTCGGTATGAGAGAACAGGGTATTTCTCACTGATCTCTAACAAAAAGTAGAACCTCATTTGTATCTACAGTAATTTGAAGATTTCACTGTGATGTGTCTTTATTTTCTAAGAATGAATTATCTCGCAAAGTCTGTTATAACTTTCTGAAAAAGTGGTAGGGTTTACCACAAATGTTAAGTTTTTCAATGAACAATCGACTTTATTCATATACATGGTTTGGAAAGTTATGAAATTTTAAAGGGAATCTTTGCTACATATAATTTTTAACAATTAAATCTATTGAAAATGTATATATTTCTAATGTAGAAAAGTTCTTTTTCCATTATATTTTAAATAATTTCAAGAATATCATAATGATATTAATCATCAGTAATAAACCTTATATAATATATTTATTATATATTAATCTTATATAATATGTATAGAGAGAAATTTTAGTTTACCAATTTCATATATTTAAATTTTTGCTGCGTAAAAAATTCTTGATTCATTACTTATTTTTTTATTTCATGTTTGATTTGTAAGCTCATTTTAGTTTTGGAATAAGTTTGAATTCATGAAATCTTGAAATGGCATATTTATTTATCCAAAAAATACATCCCTAATAACTTTTCAAGATAAATAAATGAAAGAATTATATATTTATATACATATATATATATATATATATATATATATATATATATATATATATATATATATATAATCATGGTAAAGTCCATTCAACATGTTTTGAAACTGTAGAAACTTTAAAAATTAAGCACATATAATTGACTGTAGAAGAACTGATGTGCAATAAAATAGTTAAAGAGAGCAATAATAATTCAAAAAGCAACATATTCGACGTTAAAATCCAAATGTACATAAGAATTTTGAGCTAGCAGGAAAATCTAAAATACTAAAATTAAAATTTTTATTATTTGATTTTAGAAAAGACTGAAAATAATCGCATTTAAAAAAGTAACAATTAATATGTTTTTAATACTCTAAATTTTTGCATTAAAAGTAAATTCAATCTTCTGTCATTTAAAAATATCATTTATTTTAAAACTTGTTGACTTAGATTTTTAAATGCATTTTCAGTTCATGTGTTTCATTGACTAATCAAGTAAAAATATTTTTTATCCACATATGTGAAAATGTTGCAAAATCAATCATAAATTTAATCTGTAAGATCTCTATAATGAAGTATATTAATCAGGCTAATTATTTTAAATCTTGTTTGTTGTACAGGAGAATAGTAAAATTTTGTTCCTTCTTGATCACACACAGTGGTTTCTTATATTATTTATTCAAAACCAAAATTTTTTTCTCTGGGAACGTTTCAAAATGTATGATGTATAATTATAACAGTTTCAAAAATACATTCTAGCGCAATATTTAATTCTTGTAAAAGGAGAGGAAAAGATAAAAGAATCACTAAAATATAATCTTAAATTTAAAGTTTTAAAACCTTCATAAAATAAAAATTTAATGAACTAAATAGCTTAAGTTTCCAAAATCAAAAATATGTTTATTTTAAATGAAGTAGACATTTTGATACTGGGTAATATGCAGCATGACAATTGTGAGTTTCAAAATCCATTGCTATTTCCTTCCAAACATGTAATATTTTCAATTTTATTTTTGTTTAATTCTTGCAACACATTTTTCTTGGCATTCGATTAAAGGATTATACTTTTCAGGAGAATATTATACATTTTAAGGACTATATAAATAATTGGAAAATCTAAAAAACTCATCCACATATTTCAAAACATCTATACCCAAAAAGCCCAACACTATTCTCACTTTGTTCTACAGTGGCTGGATTGAACCAGAGAGCCTTGATCCAGTTGAACATTTCTTAACAATATTTCTTACAGAGCCTTATTAGATCATAGTGCTCTTTCTATGAAGATATTCGATATATTGATTTATAAAGAATTAAGTTATGATGGCAAAATCGTATAATAATTAATGCTGTCTCTTGAAAATTGATGAAGAAAAAATTGATCAAATGCATGATATATCACTTTTCTTTTTCTAGTATGTAATCAATGCAATAAAATTAAATGCTTATTTATAGTCTACTAAAAATTTTCTATAATACAAAATACATGTGGTGATAATCAATGTATGTATTTTTATTACAATAGAAATTCAATATTTCATATGCAATACGAATAATACATTGGTATTGCATATGATAAATTCCATGGTTGCAGTTAGTAAGTGTTGGAAAACTTGGCGATCATCAAAAAATAAAGTAACCCTTTTTTCCAAATGAGCATTGATGAGATCCCATACTCCCACTCGAAAAAATGTAAACAGTATGTTACAATGTCTTGATCCGTAAGGAATATAGATGTGTGTGCACTGAAACTAAATCTTGTAAATATATCTGTCCTCCCATAATGTTTTTAATAATAAATAGATAAATATTGATATTGCAGAATTTTTCTTTGATCATGTATACAAAAATTAGATGGAATATTCCTGCGTCTAAATTCCGGGACGAATATGGTAAGGGTAAATTTTCTCTTACAAATTGAATTATTTTGGTAATTTGAATTATTACTGAAATTTGGCATCCACCTGCCGGGATTCAATTATTATTTTTTGAATTATTTAAGAATTTAGAATTAGATATGAATGTTGATAGCATTCGTAAATTAAGAACACCAATGAGAACCAGTATCTCTAAAGTATTAAATAGATCTTATAGAATAAGGAAAATATTATAAAATAAAGAGGAGGACATAGATATAATACAAACACAAATTGTTCTTTCAGAGCAGAAGTATGATAATTTAAAAGAATCAGATAAAAAGATTTTAACGATTTTTACAAGATGATTAAAGTTGCATGCAAGATAGTTTCGACACTCATTATGAAGCAATAACTACTTACGAAGACAGTCTCTTAGAAGCCATTATGAAACTAATGAGACGGTTAAATATTTTGAATAAGCCGAAAACAGAAAATCTGACATTAAAGAATTATTTTGAAAATGTTAATTCCCTCTGGAAATTTTAAATTGCCAGAATTAGAATTAAAACAGTTTAACGGTAATATTAAAGATATTTCCAGTGGTGTGGTCAGTTCAAAAAGATATACGAAGATTTAGATATTGAGGATGGTGATAAATTACAATATTTAATTCAATCAACAGTGGAAAATTCCACTGCTAGACAATTAGTAGAATTCTTTCCCCTTTGAGAAAGAATTATGAAGAAGTTATAAAATGTCTGAAGCAGCACTTAGGAAGAGAAGATTTGTTGATTGAAGTCTACTTAACAGAGCTACTTGCTCTGGTAATAAATAATTCGAGTCCTTAAGTTAAAAATATTCACTTGTTAGACTGTGTGATACCCTAAAAGGGCTATTGAGATCACTTAGATCCTAAGGTATTGATCAGAATAATTTTTCAGCAGTTTTATTATATCCTCTTATTGAATCTTGTTGCCAAGCGATTTATTAAAAATATATGAGCGTACTCAGGTTGAATTAGTCACCATTGAGAGCACTGGTAATGACAGATTAACGCACCTCTTAAGTTTCCTTAAAAGAAAAATTGAGTCGAAGCAGAAAGTGAGAATTGCGTGCTCTCCTTTTTGTTTCAAAAATACAAACAAAAAATCGTTGCCTCAATCCATGAAGAGTAAAACATCTGCCGCTGATTTATTGAATAGTACCAGGCGTAACACTTATGGGGTCGACTCGGAGGTCAGCGAGTGTGCGTTTTGTAGTAAATCTCATTTGAATCAGGATTGTAGATCGGATATCAGTTTGCCGTATGAAAAAAAGAAAGAAATATTGTTAAGAAAGGGCATTTGCTTTCGTTGTTTACCATTTAAACACAGGCATATTGCCCGTAATTGTGAAAATAAAATTAGTAGCGCGAAATGCCATGAACAACATTTATTATTAATGTGTAAAATGAATGAAGAATTTTATGAAAATAAAAATAATGAAAAGGCATCAGAAGAAAAAATTGCTGCGGAAAGTTCTGTAATTAATGCTACATGCATGCGACAAGTTTATTTACAAGAATTAATAGTTCGAATTCGCGGTAATAAAAATGAATTTATTCAGGTTTTCAGTGATACAGGTTCGCAGCGATCATATATTTCGAAATATACTGCAAAATTTATGGAATATGATGTTATTAACGAAAAATCTATTTTACATTGTTTATTTGGAAGAATTGAAATAACTGAAAATCATGAAAAAATATTTTGTTCACTTAAGTAATGTTGATAATAGCTATCATTGTAATTTTGAAGTACTGGATCAAGAAATAATTTGTTCAAATATTTCCAGAGTAATATTGTCTCCTTATGTATACACACACAGGAACTTAACCGTCATAAATTATATTTAACTGATCCTATATGCACACATGTTTGATGATCAATTATTATACCAATATTCTCCCTTAGAAATTCATTTGTTAATTGGGGCTGATATTGCTGGCAAGCTGCTCAGTGGGGGGATAAAAGAACTTAGATCAGGATTGGTTTGTGTAGAAACTAGATTAGGTTTGACTTTGATGGGAAAGAGCAGAGAAGTGGAAAATCAGGACAGTACAAAGTCTGTTTTATCTTGTCATGTTACTGATGCTAATATCTCAGATTTATGGAAGTTAGATACACTTGGTATGAAAGATCCAACCGAAAGAAAAACTAGAGAAGAATTAGAACAATCAGCTAAAGATCATTTTTTCCAAACTCACTAAGGACTCAGATGGAAGGTACAAAGTTCGATTACCCTGGTTAGAAGAACATATCCTGTGACAAATTGTAATGACATTTCTATGAAAAGACTTGCAAATTGTGTCAAGTCCCTGATAAAGCTAGACAAGATTGCTGAATGTGAAAGTATTTTTAAGGATATGTTAGAATAAGGTATAGAAGAAATGCGTAGCTCAGATCCTGAATACTATTTGCCTCAATGGCCTGTTTTCAAAGAAAACGCAACAACCAAAGTTAGGCCAGTATTTAATGGCTCTGCTGGAGATAAAAATTCACTTTCAATCTATGATTGCTTAGATAAAGGTCCCAATTTGGTGGAATTAATACCTTGTCTCATAAATAGATTTAGAATAGGAAAATATGGAGTAGTTGCTGATATTGAGAAGGCGTTTTTACAAATTGGGCTCCAAGAGCATGATAGGCCATATTTAAAGTTTTTGTGGTGCCAAAATGTGTGTGTGTGTGTGGAGGTGGAAAGAAGGAAGAGTTAAGAATTTTTCAGCATAGAAGGGTAGTTTTGGGGATTTTTCAAGCCCTTTCTTGTTAGCAGCTACTTTAGAATTTCATTTGAATAATGTTCCTACTGAATACTAAGAAACTGCTCAAAAACCTTTGAAATCTCTTTAAGTGGACAATTTCCTTATAGTGTGAATAGTGAAAAAGAATTATGAAGTTTATTCAGGAATCCCAAGAAATTCTTAGTACAGCAAAATTTAATTTACGAGATTGGAATCATATCCTTTTCAAACCAAGTGAATCAGACTTAACAGAAAACAAAACTGTTCCTGTTTTGGGTTTAAAATACAAAAATAGAGATGATACTTTGTCTGTTCATTTGAGATTTTGATCTCATTTTAAAACATCAACCAGTTACTAAAAGGATTACTTTGTCAACTATTCTCAAATTTTTTAATCTCTCTGGATACACTTGTCCCATAACTTTAATAACAAAACTGATGTTACAGGGATGCTGGAAAATGAAATTATCTCAGGACTCTGATTTGCCATCTTGGATGGTAAAGTGGAAAAATCAACATAAAACTTTAAATGATATTTCAATAACAAGACAGAAATGAAGGAAATAGAAATATAACACATTGCACATGTTTTGCGATGCATCAGAAAAGGCGTATGCTGCATGTGTATTTTTAAGGACTGAAGGGGAAAATTCTGCAAATTGCCAACTGATACAAGTTAGGTTAAGAGCTTCTCCCATTAAATCTATATCAGTATCAAAGGCTAGAACTTCTAGGATGCAATATAGGAGCAAGACTTTGTCAATCTGTGAAAAAGGGCTTAAGAATGGGGAAAGTGACTACACAATATTGGTCTGATTCCAGTAATACTTTATACTGGATTAAAAAGAATGAAAACTGGGCTACTTTTGTTTTCAATTGTGTCAGAGAAATTTGTCTTTTGAGTGATCCACAGGATTATCATCACATTTCTGGACAACTGAATCCAGCTGATTTACCATCTCGAGGATGTAGCATGGAAAACTTAGCCAAGTGTAATTGGTGACTTGGACCTGCTTGGATAAGAAGCCCTTCTGAAGAATAGCCTAAATCCTATATTTTTATGGGTGAAAGGATTATTAATGCTGAAAGACGAAAAATAGTTGTTAGTATTACCAATACAGAACAAGAAGAAAAAATTTGCAACCTTTTAAACTAAACTTCTCTTGGTAGTATCATGGATTTACAGATTTTTTGATAATTGTAGGTTGAAAAAGAATTTTAGGAAATTTTGAAACAACTGTAGAAGAAAGAAATTGATCTGAGATTTCTAAAGTTAACGCAAGGAGAGTTTCACAGAACCACAAGATAAAAGACTTCAGAAGTTCCCCAAATTTTTGCGGATGAAAATAATCTCTTTTTCAAATTAAGACAAGACTCTCATTCTAAGAAGATTTATATAATTTTAAATTACCTTTTTTATTATCTTGTGAGAGCATTAAATTGTTGAAAAACTGGTTCGATGGAAACATTATCCTCTTGGTCATGCAGGAATTCAGATAGTAATGACCTATATAAGACAAGAATTCTGGATATTGAAATATATATAAGAAAACCATATGCAAGGTTATTGGAAATTGCCTTAATTGCAGAAAATTTCATTCACACCCAATAGAAACCCCAACAGCTCTATTACCAACAGATCGTCTCAGAGCAGCTTCAGTGTTTGAAATAATTGGAATTGACTTTGCTGGACCACTCTTCCTCAAAGGAAACCAGAAATCTTGGATTGTAATTTATACATGTGCTGTATTTAGAGTAATTCATTTAGAGTTGACTACTTCTCTATCTACAAAACAATTTTTGCAGTCATTCCGGAGATTTATAGCACGACGAGGAAGACCAGCTATTGTCTACTCAGATAATGGGGCAAAATTTGTTGGAGCGAACAATCTTATCAAAAGAATTAATTGGGATGTAGTAGAAAAATACAGCACTTTCAACAAAATTAATT
>JAJQOW010000410.1:77500-118603 GCA_037975125.1 Latrodectus hesperus | reverse complement strand
AAAAGAATATTCTTATGTGAGATCATTTTAAGTGTTATAAAATATTTATATTTCCCGAATAGACAGAGAGAGCGCTTTCCACTGGACACAGATTAAAAGATCGCCCCTGGGAAGCTCTTAGAAAAGAATTTGTAAATAAAATATAAAGAATATTTTAAAAATCAAACAAGGAATGTAACTATAAATTACTATATTCTATCAATAACTGCTATCTTTGCAGTTGACTTGTACAACCCATTGGATTTCATGCGATGCTTGTTATATTTTACGAAATATATTTTAAGGAGAAATAAATAATATTAATAAATGAATATCATTCTTATGTGAGATTTAATGTTATGAAAGATTTCTCTATTTCCTGAATACAGAGATGCCTCCGAAGCGATGATTAAAAGATTCGCCTGGAAACTCTTTAGGAAAAGAATTGCAATAAAATATGTAAGAATATTCTTAAAAATCAAACAAGGAAATGTACTATAAATTACTGCATTCTATCAATAACTGCAGTCTTGCAAATGACTTGTACAAGCCATGGGATTTCATGGTGCTTGTTATATTTTACGAAATATATTTAAGAGTAAAATATTACTAAAAGAATATTCTTATGTGAGATTCAATGTTAAGGAAATATTTCTATATTTCCTGAATACAGAGAGCGCTTCCAGCGATGATTAAAAGATTCGCCTGGAAGCTCTTTAGGAAAAAGAATTGCAATAAAATATGTAGAATATTCTTAAAAATCAAACAAGGAAATGTACTATAAATTACTGCATTCGTATCAATAACTGCTATCTTGCAGTTGACTGTACAACCCATGGGATTTCCTGATGCTTGTTATATTTTACGAAATATATTTAAGAGTAATAAATATTACTAAAAGAATATTCTTATGTGAGATTTAATGTTAAGGAAATATTTTTATATTTCCTGAATACAGAGAGCGCCTTCCATCGATGATTAAAAGATTCGCCTGGAAGCTCTTTAGGAAAAGAATTGCAGTAAAGTATGTAAGAATATTCTTAAAAATCAAACAAGGAAATGTACTGTAAATTACTGCATTCTATCAATAACTGCAATCTTGCAAATGACTTGTACAAGCCATGGGATTTCATGGTGCTTGTTATATTTTACGAAATATATTTAAGAGTAAAAAATATTACTAAAAGAATATTCTTATGTGAGATTCAATGTTAAGGAAATATTTCTATATTTCCTAGACACAGAGACGATTACAGCGATGATTAAAAGATTCGCCTGGAAGCTCTTTAGGAAAAGAATTAAATTAAAATATGTAAGAATATTCTTAAAAATGCAAACAAGGAAATATACTATAAATTACTATATTCTATCAATAACTACTTATCATTGCAATTGACTTGTACAACCCATGTATGATTTCATGATGTTTGCTATATTTGACGTTGAATATATTTAAGAGTAATAAATATTACTAAAAGAATATTCTTATGTGAGATTTAATGTTAAGGAAATATTTATATATTTCCTGAATTCATAGACCGCTCCCAGCGATGATTAAAAGATTCGCCTGGAAGCTCTTTAGGAAAAGAATTGCAATGAAATACGTAAGAATATTCTTAAAAATCAATTAAGGAAATGTACTATAAATTACTTATATTCTATCAATAACTGCTATCTTGCAGTTGACTTGTACAACCTATGGGATTTCAATGATGCTTGTTATATTTTACGAAATATATTTAAAAGAGTAATAAATATTACTAAAAGAATATTCTTATGTGAGATTTAATGTTAAGGAAATATTTCTATATTTCCTGAATACAGAGAGCGCTTCCAGCGATGATTAAAAGATTCGCCTGGAAACTCTTTAGGAAAAGAATTGCAATAAAATATGTAAGAATATTCTTAAAAATCAAACAAGGAAATGTACTATAAATTACTGCATTCTATCAATAACTGCAGTCTTGCAAATGACTTGTACAAGCTATGGGATTTCATGGTGCTTGTTATATTTTACGAAATATATTTAAGAGTAATAAATATTACTAAAAGAATATTCTTATGTGAGATTCAATGTTAAGGAAATATTTCTATATTTCCTGAATACAGAGAGCGCTTCCAGCGATGATTAAAAGATTCGCCTGGAAGCTCTTTAGGAAAAGAATTGCAATAAAATATGTAAGAATATTCTTAAAAATCAAACAAGGAAATATACTATAAATTACTATATTCTATCAATAACTGCTATCTTGCAATTGACTTGTACAACCCATGGGATTTCATGATGTTTGTTATATTTTACGAAATATATTTAAGAGTAATAAATATTACTAAAAGAATATTCTTATGTGAGATTTAATGTTAAGGAAATATTTATATATTTCCTGAATTCATAGACCGCTCCCAGCGATGATTAAAAGATTCGCCTGGAAGCTCTTTAGGAAAAGAATTGCAATAAAATATGTAAGAATATTCTTAAAAATCAAACAAGGAAATATACTATAAATTACTATATTCTATCAATAACTGCTATCTTGCAATTGACTTGTACAACCCATGGGATTTCCTGATGCTTGTTATATTTTACGAAATATATTTAAGAGTAATAAATATTACTAAAAGAATATTCTTATGTGAGATTTAATGTTAAGGAAATATTTATATATTTCCTGAATACAGAGAGCGCTTCCAGCGATGATTAAAAGATTCGCCTGGAAGCTCTTTAGGAAAAGAATTGCAATAAAATATGTAAGAATATTCTTAAAAATCAAACAAGGAAATGTACTATAAATTACTATATTCTATCAATAACTGCTATCTTGCAATTGACTTGTACAACCCATGGGATTTCATGATGTTTGTTATATTTTACGAAATATATTTAAGAGTAATAAATATTACTAAAAGAATATTCTTATGTGAGATTTAATGTTAAGGAAATATTTATATATTTCCTGAATTCATAGACCGCTCCCAGCGATGATTAAAAGATTCGCCTGGAAGCTCTTTAGGAAAAGAATTGCAATGAAATACGTAAGAATATTCTTAAAAATCAAACAAGGAAATGTACTATAAATTACTATATTCTATCAATAACTGCTATCTTGCAGTTGACTTGTACAACCTATGGGATTTCATGATGCTTGTTATATTTTACGAAATATATTTAAGAGTAATAAATATTACTAAAAGAATATTCTTATGTGAGATTTAATGTTAAGGAAATATTTCTATATTTCCTGAATACAGAGAGCGCTTCCAGCGATGATTAAAAGATTCGCCTGGAAGCTCTTTAGGAAAAGAATTGCAATAAAATATGTAAGAATATTCTTAAAAATCAAACAAGGAAATGTACTATAAATTACTGCATTCTATCAATAACTGCAGTCTTGCAAATGACTTGTACAAGCCATGGGATTTCATGGTGCTTGTTATATTTTACGAAATATATTTAAGAGTAAAAAATATTACTAAAAGAATATTCTTATGTGAGATTTAATGTTAAGGAAATATTTCTATATTTCCTGAATACAGAGAGCGCTTCCAGCGATGATTAAAAGATTCGCCTGGAAGCTCTTTAGGAAAAGAATTGCAATAAAATATGTAAGAATATTCTTAAAAATCAAACAAGGAAATATACTATAAATTACTATATTCTATCAATAACTGCTATCTTGCAATTGACTTGTACAACCCATGGGATTTCATGATGTTTGTTATATTTTACGAAATATATTTAAGAGTAATAAATATTACTAAAAGAATATTCTTATGTGAGATTTAATGTTAAGGAAATATTTATATATTTCCTGAATTCATAGACCGCTCCCAGCGATGATTAAAAGATTCGCCTGGAAGCTCTTTAGGAAAAGAATTGCAATGAAATACGTAAGAATATTCTTAAAAATCAATTAAGGAAATGTACTATAAATTACTATATTCTATCAATAACTGCTATCTTGCAGTTGACTTGTACAACCTATGGGATTTCATGATGCTTGTTATATTTTACGAAATATATTTAAGAGTAATAAATATTACTAAAAGAATATTCTTATGTGAGATTTAATGTTAAGGAAATATTTCTATATTTCCTGAATACAGAGAGCGCTTCCAGCGATGATTAAAAGATTCGCCTGGAAGCTCTTTAGGAAAAGAATTGCAATAAAATATGTAAGAATATTCTTAAAAATCAAACAAGGAAATGTACTATAAATTACTGCATTCTATCAATAACTGCTATCTTGCAGTTGACTTGTACAACCCATGGGATTTCCTGATGCTTGTTATATTTTACGAAATATATTTAAGAGTAATAAATATTACTAAAAGAATATTCTTATGTGAGATTTAATGTTAAGGAAATATTTTTATATTTCCTGAATACAGAGAACGCTTCCAGCGATGATTAAAAGATTCGCCTGGAAGCTCTTTAGGAAAAGAATTGCAATAAAATATGTAAGAATATTCTTAAAAATCAAACAAGGAAATGTACTATAAATTACTGCATTCTATCAATAACTGCTATCTTGCAGTTGACTTGTACAACCCATGGGATTTCCTGATGCTTGTTATATTTTACGAAATATATTTAAGAGTAATAAATATTACTAAAAGAATATTCTTATGTGAGATATAATGTTAAGGAAATATTTTTATATTTCCTGAATACAGAGAGCGCTTCCAGCGATGATTAAAAGATTCGCCTGGAAGCTCTTTAGGAAAAGAATTGCAATAAAATATGTAAGAATATTCTTAAAAATCAAACAAGGAAATGTACTATAAATTACTGCATTCTATCAATAACTGCAATCTTGCAAATGACTTGTACAACCCATGGGATTTCATGGTGCTTGTTATATTTTACGAAATGTATTTAAGAGTAAAAAATATTACTAAAAGAATATACTTATGTGAGATTCAATGTTAAGGAAATATTTCTATATTTCCTGAATACAGAGAGCGCTTCCAGCGATGATTAAAAGATTCGCCTGGAAGCTCTTTAGGAAAAGAATTGCAATAAAGTATGTAAGAATATTCTTAAAAATCAAACAAGGAAATGTACTATAAATTACTATATTCTATCAATAACTGCTATCTTGCAGTTGACTTGTACAACCCATGGGATGTCATGATGCTTGTTATATTTTACGAAATATATTTAAGAGTTATAAATATTATTAAAAGAATATTCTTATATTAGTTTTAATGTTAAGAAAATATCTGTATATTTCCTGAATACGAGAGCGCTTCCAGCGATGATTAAAAGATTCGCCTGAAACTCTTTAGGTAAAATTTGCAATAAAATATGTAAGAATATTCTTAAAAAATCAAACAAGGAAATGTATTATAAATTACTATATTCTATCAATAACTGCTATCTTGCAGTTGACTTGTACAACCCATGGGATTCATGATGCTTGTGATATTTCACGAAATATATTTAACAGTTATAAAATTTATCAAAAGAATATTCTTATGTGAGTTTAATTTTAGGGAAATATTTCTATATTTCCTGAATACAGAGAGAACTTCCAGTGATGAATAAAGATTCACCTCTCTTTAAAAAAGCTCTTTAGGAAAGATGTTGCAATAAAGTATGTTAGAATTTTCTTAAAATTCATATAAGCAAATCTATTATGAAGTACTAAATTGTTTTCAGAACTGCGTTTTGCAATTAACTTTTAAAATTAACAGAAATTTATTATGCTTTTTGCATGTTTGACACTTATTTATAGTTTGAAGATAGGTATTATCAACAAATGCAAATATTCATATGATTCTTTTTAAATATTAAATAAATATTTTAAAAATTTATAAGAATATCTGTTTTTGTATTTCTTATATTGAAAGTTCACTGACAACGATGATTGAAATATTTTTCTTGGATATCCTTAGAAAAGTTGTTTCGGAATATTGTTTAAGAATGTTATTATGACGGATATAAAGAAATGCCATTATGACATTTGTAGAAGTTCTTATTTTATTTTGAACCATTGTCCCTGTATTAGTTGGCCGATTGATAGAAATGATAGTCAAAATTGAATAGGCCTAATCATTTCAACAATATGTTTTCATTTTTGATATGAAAGAATATATTTTTATTAAGGTTGATAAAGAGGACTTTATTTTTTTCATTAACTCACTATACGTTGACATAAATTTTCGATATATTTTTCTGTAATTTTTTATCCTCCATTAGAATGTTTCCTAACATATTTTCAGAGTAATTTTTCTTGCGAAAATATTTGCATGAAATATTCATTATAATATTTAAAAGTAACTGTTTAATAAAATGAATGTTGAGGTTTATCATTTGTATAAAACTTACCGTTCAAAGGTGTCTTCTAAAAGTAATCTCTCCATGTAAAGATGTTCTTGTTAACATTATATTTATTTTACTCCAAAATATTTTTATTTTAAATTTGATTATCGGAAATATTTCTGTATTTTCTCACTCAATATTTTTTAACATATTAAGAATAATATTCTAAATCTCTAATTACATATTATTCAACTATATAAATATATAGATTATACTTCCTTGCGAAGTTTATTTCCCTTGAAATTATATCTTAATACTTCTGTAAATGTAGTTTTCTAAAATGTGCAGAAGTATGATATTTGTAGAGGTTTCTCGTAGAAAAGGCTAATAATTTTAACCTAGTGAGCTTTCTCCAGTTGCATTATATAAATACAATTTATTTTAACCACACATCAAAGATTATTATTTTAATTTTTAAACAGAAGTTATATGTGTGGAAGATATATGTACCTACATATTTTTTTTCTTTGCAAAGGGTGATTATTAATTCATGGATGCTTTTATTCTTGTTATATGAGTGCAAATTATCTTGTAGAAGAATATCATTTTCTTATGTTTGAAGAATATATGTTTCTCGTTTTGAAATGAAAGAACCAAGTTATCTTTAAGATTCCTCTTAAGTTTTGTAATTTTTTATAAATCAAATATCAATATTTCTTTCTACATTTATATTCATTCTATTCTGCGCAGCCAAACTCAATGCAACATTAGATTATAATTTATCAAATGGACAAAACTAGGTTTTTATTCATATAAGTACAATTATAGTCGGATGTATAAAATATTAGGTTGGGGAAAAAGAAATCCATTATTTTTATATGAACTTCAGGACTTTATTTAACATGCTTCGGATTGTCCGATTTGGGTCAAATATGCACCGTTTTGTTGTATGATTTGTTGCCATTTTAAAGGTAACTTCATAATGCCTCTCTCATAGAAGTCCTGGTCTCTATTTGCAAAAAACTCTAGTAGTCGATTTTCACAATCCTCCCTAGATGCCAATTTTTTATCATTAAAGAAATTTTGCTTTTCGCACAGGGTTATCGTATGTCAAGAAAAATGTCGTATGTGATCCATTTCTCATCTCCAGTCACCATCCGTTTAAGAAATGGGTCTATCTCATTCCGTTTGGCCAAGGCTTCGCAGATGGAAATTCGATCCATCATGTTTTTTTCTGTTAATTGGTGTGGCACCCAAACATCGAGCTTCTTTTTGAATCCAGCTTTGTGTAAATGGTTTAAAACAGTTTTATGGTCGATTTTTAGCTCCTGGGCGATATTACGACTGCTAACATGCCGGTCAACTTCGATCATTTCTCCGATTTTATCGACATTTTCGACGACCGGCCTACCTGTGCGAGGTGCATCTTTAACATCAAAAATTCCTGAACGGAATCTACGGAACCAAAATTGCACATAATTGGCTGTTACAGTATCGGAACCATAAACACCATTCACAATTTTAGCCGCCTGGCTTGCATTTTCGCCTTTGTCAAAGAAAAACTGTAAAATGTACCGAATTTTCTCTTTGTTCACTTCCATTTTTAACACCCTGTAACTCACAACTGGATGCACCAAACAAAAAACAGCAAAAGAATTTTTTTACTGCGAAATGTCACCTTTCCAACGAGCATAAATCTGAAATTGTTTGATCGATACTTTACGAGAAATCTATCAGTACAGCCATCTGCCGAAAAAATAATGAATCTCTTTTTCCCCAACCTAATATATGTTGGGTGGCAGCAACTACTTTGGAATGGTAAATAAATTTGAGAACATTTTTTTTGCTTTTGAATTTATAGAAGCTATATTAGAAATAATTGCTTGTATTATTTTACAAACAGTTGAATGTTTCTAACCATTTGACAACTAAAAAATTATACTGGCTTTTTATTGACTCTCTCCTTGCGATAGTTAAATTTAATATTCAAGTGTTTCATTCCGTAGTTTTGAATATGAGAATATGGTACAGTCTCTTAATTAATCCTACGCATTCTATTAAATATTGCTTTATATTTTTACGCTAGTTTCAGTCGTGCATTTGTATTTGTTGATTTCATTTATGTGCAACGTCACTAAGCTTGTTAAATGTTTAATTGCAGCATGTTCCTCGTCAATTTATGCTCCACAAGTTGGACTTTATAAATCAGCATTAAGTTTGATAAGCTTTATCTTATATCTGGAAAAGGAACTGAAACGATAAAGATTTCACTACTCTAATGGATTTTTTTATTAAGTAGAAGAGTGCACATACTTTATTGTTAACAATAACCTAGAGTTAGAAGATCAGATACCTGGTTGTAGTATTTTTTTTTCTTTTTATGAAAACAAATAAAGAACTTATTTTTATTTTGCTTAGCAAATATTAAAAATTTTTACGTTTCGTTTCAAATCGATTGTAATTTTGAATACACGCATCGGTATTCAATTTTTACGAATTTATTCTATTTTTTACTTAAACATAAGACGTGATAATTCAATAGCTCATTCCCTTATTGTAAGAAACAAAACTTAAGTGAAATGATTAACTTCAATTTTAATTAAAAAAATAATTATCAGTGACAGAAGTGAAAAAAGAGTCCCATTTTTCTGAGTTATCATTTCCAATATATTAGATATTTTTTAATAAGCCGTTTAATCATTACTCAATTTTTAATAAAATGTGGACATTTTCATAATTAATAATTTTTTAATGTTCACATTTTGGAATTAATATTTATATTTTCTTAAGTATTTCATAATTGAATATTTTTCACAAATGAACATATTTTAGCTTCTTCAAAAAAATTGTATTGAAATGTTTACAGATTTTTTTAAATATTAATTCGCGAGTGTTAAAAATAAACCAATTAAATATTAGATACATATTCAAATTGTCCTTATTTATTTTGAGATTACAAATGAAGAGAAATTTATTTAACTTAAAGTTTATTTATGTTGTATTACTGAATAATGTTAGATTTTACAAATAAGGCCAGAATTCACAATGTGATGTCGTTAACAATCTTTACGATAGTTTTTACAAATTATTTTTCTAAGTTAATTTGTGTGTAAGTATTCCATTTAAGTTTTCTAGAACACGTGCTTTATTTATTCGATTTTACTTTTAAGATTTGAAATCAATTCATTCATTAATTTTAATAATTAAAATGAAATTGACGAGTTCAATAAACGTATCATTTCTAGATTTTTTTCCTAATGCGCAGATGATTTTTAGAATTGAATCAGATTCAGCGCCACAAGGGGCGAAGTGGCCCCCGAAAGTGAAAGGATAGAGAAATACACAAAGAGAGAGAAAGGAATCTCAATGCCCGAACCAGGATTCAAACCCTTCACCTTTTGCTTCGACGTTAGGGATGCTAAGCACTCCGTCATCAATGGCTATTATTTTTAGAATTAAATCAATAAGATCTCTAAAAGTCACAGAATAATCACACTATTGACAGATATTGTCTATAAATAAGCAGTGTCCTCTAAAACGATATGAATTGATGATTTTAAATTTCATTTGGTTTTGTTTAAAGTTGAGACTTCTTCATACTGTGGTAAAATTAGGAAGACTTTTTTTAATGCTTCATATCTTCTTTATTATATGTTTAGTTGTGGTACCATACCACAGCTAAACATAATTAATTTTGTTTTTACCCCTTAATTCTAACATATTTCATGAATTATAATGTAATATTTCTCACATGTAAACATTTCATGCACTGCTAATTTCCCATTAATAAATTAACTTTCATACTTTTATGAATGGTATACATTTTACACCTATATTTAATAGTTGGAAAGGTTTACATGCTATATTTTACCATTAAATTTTTATTCAATTTTAAGATTTATTTTTCGAGATGTGAATATATATATATATATATATATATATATATATATATATATATATATATATATATATATATATATATATATATATATATATATTCACAAGACCATGTTGATAACATTGTCTAAACAGGTACCTTTTTTAAGGCTGAGAAATGAGAATACACACTATACATGCATATATATATATATATATATATATATATATATATATATATATATATATATATATGAGAATATAATACACTATATATAATGAGAATAAAAAATACTTTAGGCAATCAATATATTTATCGAAACTACTTCAATAAAAGAAACCGGAACAAAGTATTTAGTAATTTGTTTATTTAATCAATTTTCTAACTGCCAACTGAATTAAAAACTGAAATGGCTTTTCAGTTTTTTCGATTTTTTAAAAAAATATCGATTAAGTAAACAAATTACTTGGTTACCTCTTAATTCTAACATAACAATAATTTATTCCGGTTTCATTTATTAAAGTATTTTTTTCGATAAAGATATTGATTTTTTAAGTATTAATTATGTAAAATAGATTTTAAAATTTAAATAAATTTACGCGTATTTATAGAATGTTTTGTTATTTAGTTATTTCTTAGTTATGTGTTTTTGCGGATAATATACATAGTAACATGTTCATAATTGTAGAGATAGTAACATTTATGTTTTCAATTTTTTTCCTTTCATGCCTTTTTGGATGAGATTTTTGGGTACCACACCGAACCTTCCTAGAGCTGTTGTGAAAAAGAAATGTCGTAAGTGATTTTACAACCTTCTTCCGTTTGTGAAATCTAATTTTTTTATGATTTAATAATTTAAATTGTCATATCATCAATCTGCTACATTTTCTATCCAAATATGAGCATTCTAAAAACTTTCGTTTTATAATAAATCATACAGCTGTAAGTTTTTTGAAAAAATTATTTAAACTGCATATACATTTTTTATGTCATCTTCTAAATAAATATTTAGATTTCTTTTTTGTATTTAAATAAATTATTTAAAAGTTATTCTGTATGAAGTTTTATGTCAATAATTTTATTTTTAAAATTCACATTGTTAAAATAGATTCACTCCAGAAGTAATTCTATACATGGATACATTTATTGTCAAATCGATTTACTTAATAAAACGGGAAGTTAAAAGTTAATAAAATAATGCATGTTATTTTTAAAAATCTTTTTAATTAAATCTTAATAATACGTTGTAGTCTTTATTACTGCATGTGCATCTTTTATTTATGTAGAAAGTTTAAGACATTCAGCATTGAACATACTTTTAACTGTGAGAAGCAATCCCGTTCTGTTGCTATTGGTTGTCGGATTCGCTCCCTTCCATCATTCATATTTATTAAAGAAATGTTTACAAGGTAGGATCTTATACACTCACTCTTTAAGTACATACCTGAAAACTAAAATATTATTTTTTTCTACAACACAAGATATCTGTCAAAAAAGAATCTGAAATGGATTCCTTAATACATAATTAAAAATGGTAAGATTGTAATACTTGGTTATAATACTTAAGTAAGAAGATGGGAAAGTAAATGTTCTGTATGATTATAATACATAATATTGAAATTGTTCATTTTTTATAAGTGAATGAGTTGCTTATGTGAAGTACGAATCAGGTGAGCGTGATGTTTTCATAATCTGACGCAGGCTGTCTCTTCTGCAGACAAACATCCAATCTGAGAACAGTAAAAGTCTGAGATCACACAATGTACGTAATTCTTATCTTCCTAAAACAACTTGAATGGCAAAGTTTTAGAAAAGCGATGGGTGACATATTTGCAGGTTTCTTTAAGTGTAGGTGAGTCATGAGGAGGGGTAACTCAGCACATAGTGGTCAAATGTACTCTCGATACCACATACACTCTGGTTTAACTTAGAATTTTTAATTCTATTGAAGTAAATAAGGAAAGGACCATGGTTTGTTATGAACATAATGTAATGGTTTGTTCGGATAGTATTGCTTAAAACTGTGGAGATTATTTTAAGAATCGGCCTTGTTCCATGGTGTCCCGTTGCCCTTACCATAAGGTTAAAGTCTGTTGCTTCAGTTTAAACTGTAGAGCAGATTTTGGATATGGCAAGATAATTACTTGGGTACTAGTATCATTTTGCTCTTTGTTCATCAAGTTCATTGCCCTGAGTTCCTACGTGGACACGTATCCAGCTGAGTTGAATTCTCGGGTTTTTAGGTACTTGTTGAAGCGATTGCTGTATTTCATGAATTTTGATTCATGTTGTAGATAACAGTTTTTTATTAAAACTGATAAGCTGTCAAGCCAAATGGACATTAAGGAGTATTTTATTTCTTTTGGATGGTTAATATCTTTCAAAGAAATATCCAAAATGAGGATTTGTCCTATAATAGGGAGATAGAAGAACTTCATTAATTTACTTTCAAGAAAAGTGTATGAAGTTCACCTGTGCTTTCTCCATTCATTTTATTAACGCATAAACATTTTTTACACTGTGCCACCATTTTATTTTCATTATATAAACAATAAAACCAATCCGAAGTATTATCAGGAGATTTTTTTAGATTATTTAAAGTTATTCTTATTCAATATTATGGGTTTACTTAATATGAGCATATAATATGAAAAATATTTTGAACTCTAAGTATGGCATATAAATACAAAGTGAATAACAAATTCACCAATTAAAAAAAATTGAAATGTTTCGAAATATTACGCAGTTTTTTCACAACTAGAAGCTTGTTTTCACAGAAACGAATATCAGAATACTAATTCTGCGCGCAGAGCTGTAATAGGACAGTTTTTGCCCGCCTCTTTGGATAATTCACATATTATATCACAAATTTAGACTAGGATGCAACTTTGCATCGTATTCAGTCTAATTAATTTACCCCGTTAGGGAGACATAAAAATAAAAGCGTATGCTATTTTGATATGTTGGCAACAGCTGAAAAATATAGTGGCGACAATTTAAAAAAATAGTAGAAATGACCTAAAATACCTGTAGTTGGTATTTTATTATTGCATTCCCAACCAATACCATCCAATTATTGAAGGTTCATTGGAATCATCGAAGGAAGGAACCATTGAAGGTTCAGTTTTCATGGATGATGGCTGAAGGCTAGTCTGATGGCAATGCATTATTTTACAAGAAAACTTTATCAATTCTATAGAATGTGTGGAGAGATAGCAAATGGATCTTTACAAAAAAATTAGATTTAGTATTTAAAGCTAGGAAAATTGGTTAAATACCAGCTACTATTAAACAACTGGAGACATTGCATGTTTATTGAGGCAGGCATGGAAGACTAACGAGACGAAAACTTGCTGCGATTTAATCAGCTCGTAAAAGACAATCAAAACTTGCTGAGGAAGCTGTACCAAAGGAAACGGTTGACCAAAAATTTTCTTTTATAGCTGTAAATGCTCCAGAATCTGGCCATTTACGTAATGATATTCCTCCTGCAAGTGGAAATGTATAGGTTCTTATGAATAAAAACTGCTTATCCAGTCTTCTAAGGAATTTGCCATGCAGTAATTGTGGTGTCTGCTCTGTAGATGTATCTACTCAGGAAAATTATGGTTTTTCTATGAAACTGAAAATGTTCTGCAAATCTAGCAAAGAAAAGTTTGGTTCTCTAGGACTAGAAAAAGTTGAGCCATACTCATGAATATTTGATGTCAATAACAAAGTTGTGGCAGCTTCTTTGAGCTTTGAAAAAGGCCATGCAGCAATGGAATCATTCTCTCGAACACTGGATTGAGCAAACATGGATAAAAAACATTTTCTAAATGTTTCTCTAATTTAGTTATAAAATTTGCAGGCTTTTGAGATGAAATTTTAAAAGCCAGGGTACCGTTGGAAAACATATTTGAAATCAAATTCAAATTTAAATCCTAAGGATCAGTTACATATTTCTGTGACCTATGATGGAACTTGGCATAAACAAGATCATACTTCTTTATATAGTATTGGGATAGCCATTGATTCCCTCCTCAAAGGTTTAGTAGTTGAATTTGAAATCATGTCGAAGTACTGTTTGGAGTGTATAGTTGCATCTTGAGATTTCGGATAAGACATTGCTGAATCCCACATTTGAAAAGGACCTGAGAAAACTGCTAAAAAAAACTTCAGCGAATCATCTGGGAGCATATAAATGCTGCTGCATCACGAATGTGGAAACATTCACTTTAACATAATGTATTGTACGCAACAATTATATGCGATAGCGAGTCTAAAACATTTATTCACTTAAACGAAGAGAAAATATATAGTGATATTCCAACTGTTAAGGAAGAATGTATTAATCATCTTGCGAAAAGACTTGGAACAGCACTTCTTAATGTTATAAAAGAATGGAGAGTGAAAGGCGTCACACTTGGTGGTCGAAAACACGGCAATTTATAGAAATTGTTGTAAAACTCCAAAATGTTTATAATAAAGAATAACAGATAATTCTTCTGATATTCAAAAGATGAAAACTTCAGTTCTGGCGACTTTTTATCACTGTATTTCAACATATAAAAAGACCCAACATAAAAAATGTCCCACTGGACATTTATCATGGTGATTTTATCAAAGAGCTGTGACATGCAATGATATTCCACGAAGTCACACATTGATGAAGACTAAACGTTCAGAAAAAGTTGTCAAGAAGATACTACCAGTGTATCAAAGACTGACCTCTAATGAAATTCTTCTACGTTGTGCTTCTACAAAAACTCAAAATGCAAATGAAAGTCTTCACAGCTGTATATGGAAAAAATGCTCGAAAGATATATTTTTATCTAAAAAGAGACTGGAGTATTTAGTAACTCTAGCCATCAGCGAATTTAATTTTGGAGTTCTAAATACAACGAAACTATGTGCAGGAATGTTGTCTGATCACACTTTAAAACTTGCAAAGAAAAAAGATGCAAAAAGACTTTCACAAAAAATCGAAGGTCATCATATATTTATAATTTGAAACAAAGATTAAAAAATATAAAAAATTAAAACAAAATCCAAAAAATATGGCCTAAAGTCCTGGAGCATTTTGAAAAAAAATTAATTTAATAAATTTAAGATGTATGTGTTTAAAGTTTTAGAACATTAATATTCTACATACTAGAAATATGTATAAACTAAAATCAAGAAATGAAAATGTTATGCATATTATAAATAAGAATATATGTTTTTCTATAATAATGGAGGAGCAACATCAATGACATTTGGAAACCTGTCGTTTGAACAAGAGGATAGAGAGTCATTTTTGCTCCGTGTTCTGACTGTGTATGAATTTTTGTACTGTTAGATAATCGCAAGCGCAAAGCACGGTGTCAGCATACCAGCAAATTTGCGAAAGAGACCAAATCTGCGTCTACAGAAGGTTTTCATTTCCATTTGATATGATCATCAGGGATCATGGTCCCTGTTGATTTCTTCCCGTGTAGCCATACCACTAACACGCCCATGTGCCGTAAATAATTAGATGAATGCTTACAGAAATTTAGCATGAAACAGCTAGCTTTGGTCAATAGATTAAGTATCATACTCTTGCAATATTGAGCACAACCACCTGCCTCCGTTTACAGACAAGAATCCAGGAGTTGGGGTATAAGCTCCAATCGCACCACCCTTATTCACCATATTTGGATAAGAGTGATTACATATTTCGCCATTTGGACAGGTTACTTTGGGACAAATTGCTCCATAACCAAGATGTTTTGTTGCTAGGGGTTCTTAGATTCGTCAACAATTGTGATGCTGCCTTTTGACACAGTGGATTATTGCACTCTAAACTTGTTAGGCGAAGTGCATTTCACCCGATGGTGGTTCCTTCACTTATTAAATTTCATTTTGTATTACAAGGTAAATAATCTATTATTACATTATTACAAAGCAAGTTTTTTCGTTTTAGAGTGACCACTAAATGAAGTACGAATAAGTATGCAAATTAGTTTGACAGGATTGAGACATCGGTCAGTCGAGAGTAGAAATATCAGCCCTTATAAAAGCCGGTCCACCGCGCACATTCATTTAACCCGTGGCTAGAGGAATTTCAAGTTTCAATTTCACGTTCGTCTGCGAAGCGCTGTTTGTAGATGGTAAGCACCCTTTTTATAAAGCACGCTTCTTAGAAGTGTTTTATTAGTCATTTGGTTTTCGGATTTTCTCTCTTGGGGGAAACATTTATTGAACTTGCTTACTTGAAGAACTCTGCTGAATAGAAATTTCTCAGTTTAGAGCTAACAAAACTAACAGACATGCCAACCAACTATCATAAGCAAAAAGAAATGCAACCGTTTAACGATAAGCCGCTAATAAGAGTTAAAGATCCACCTCCTTTCTCTATGACCACACAAAACAGATTTGAAGCTCTTAGTGAGAGCGAGGATGATGACCTCGTCTTTGACCAGGAAGACTTCCCAACACTACCAACCACAAAGAATACCAAGGTTAAAACTACCTCCACTAATAGGAAAATTAAAGAAAATTTTAATATATCGAACAAAAAAGTTAATGAAAAAACTGAATCAAAAATAATGAAAATGATCAAAGATTTCAACCAGTCGAAAGAAATAACATAATTCCTTCTATCATCATAAAGGGCAAAAATATCAATTGGAAACAAATTCAAGAAGTTTTTAAAAATAATAACATTACCGGCTACATTGGAAAATTAACCGGAACTGAAATACTAAAAATCAAAGTTGAAAGTGCTGAAAATTATAGAAAAACTACCAAACTGCTAGATGATGCCAATACCTCCTACCGAACATTTATATTGCCTCAGGATAAAAACCTTAAAATAGTCATTAGAGATTTATCACCTATTTACACGCCTGAAAAAATTTCCCAGGAACTCATCCTAGAATATTTTAATAGCATTAATATAAATCAAATGTCCAAAAAAGTTGATGGAGTTAAAATTAATTTACCTTTATTTACTGTCATTCTACCGAAAAATGACAAATCTAGAGAAATCTATAATATATCACGTCTTTTTAACCTGGTGGTCAAAATTGAATCTTACAAAGGCCGTAAAGGAGTAACACAGTGCTTCAGATGCCAGGGGTTCTACCACGCCCAAACTTCCTGCCATCACGCAGTTAAATGTGTGAAATGTGCTGGTGATCATCACCACTAAGAATGCAAAAAAGACATGTCCACTCCCGCTAAATGTGCAAACTGTGGAGAAGCTCATCCTGCCAGCTATAGGGGCTGTAATAAATTTCCAAAATCAAACTACCGCAACAATAACAAAGTCGAGGCCATCAAAAGCAAGATTATTCCAAGCACTAATTTACACCTATCTTATGCAAATGCATTAGTCTACAAGAATGAAACCATTAGTAAAAAAGAAACTATAAATGAAGCAAAAATATTTTTTTGAATTACAAAATCTTATCTCTTATATCAAAAACTCAGGAATAACAGATCTTATTAATCAGCTCAAACAATTCAATGCAGCAATGGCTGCAAAACAGACAGCAACCTCAACCAACAATGACAATTAAAAGCTTGAATTTCTCACCTATTCAAATTGTGAATTGGAGCACACGTAGCCTAAAGCCTAAAATTACTGAACTCATGAATTTTCTAGATAAACATTACATAGACTTTGCCATAATCACAGAAACCCACTTAAGACCAAATATGATTCTTAATGTACCAAACTGCAGCGTACTGACAGGACACATCATGCTGGTGGAGGAACCGCAATTATTATCAAAAGATCTTTTAATTCCACACTGTATAGTAGCAAAATAAGAGATGATTTTGAAGAAACTTCAGCTATCATCAACCTGGGAAATCTAAAATTCAAAATTACTAGCTATTACAACAGACCTAAGCATAATTTATAAGACCAAGAAATTATGAACATTCTACCTGCTAGTATTCCTACCATTGCTGGAGGTGACTTTAACAGCAAGAACATCACCTGGGGATGCAACACTACTGATAAAAATGGAACTAAATTATTAGAAATAGCACAAAGTTATAATTTAAAACTAATTGCTATAATCGAATCTACGCACTTCCACTATACACACCAAGGAGACATCTTGGACATTTTTCTTACAAATACCAGCTACCCACTATCAGCACAGACTATCTATGATCTCTCTTCTGATCATTTTCCAGTTCTTGGATGCCTGGGAATAAAGAAAAATATTACATATAAATTTTTATTCAGAACCAACTGGCAACTCTATTATAATATTCTTCAAGATCAAGTTAACAAAGAAAATCAATAATCAACAATATATCAACCCAATAATAATAATAATCAAGAAATTAAAAATAAAATAATGATATAAATTTATTCAATGAAAATATCAATCATGCAAAAGAAATAGCAACCCATAAAATTAAATGCCACGAAAATTACTTAAAATTACCAAATAACGTAAGAGAAATCATAAAAGAAAGAAATCGCATCAGGAAACAATTTCATAAAACCTTGAACCCACGACTCAAAACTACAGTCAACAAACTCTACACAGACTATAGGACTAAACAATGGCAAGATAAAATAGAAAGCCTTAGCACAGAATACAACTCTTTATGGAAATTTGGAAAACAATTAAGAAGAAAAACAACTAATCATTGCATTAATCACCAAAATGGACCAGCTTATACAAACTATAAAAAACTGAACATCTTTACAAATACCATAGTTCTACAATTTCAACCAAACGAAGTCACAGATGAGTCCTTCACCAATGGTATTAATTCATTTATTCAAAACTATATGCAAGCTAATATTCCTCATAATACCATTACATCAAAGAATGATGATGAAATAATAAAAACTATTAAAAATCTAACGACCAAAAAAGCCCCAGCAGAAGATAATATTACCAACAATATGATCAAATATTTACCATTGGACTTTATTCGCAAACTCATTAATATTTATAATAACTGCCTTAAAATATCATATTTTCCTACAATCTGGAAAACTGTTTTCATAATTCTTTTTCCAAAGCCTGGAAAAGATCCCAGATTACCTGAAAACTACAGACTTGTCAGCTTGCTTCCAGTTTTAGGAAAAATCTTTGAAAAAATAATTTATAATAGAATTAAATGTTATCTTCACCTAATTCCGAAACAACAATATGGCTTCAGAAACAACTTATCAACTGTTAAATAACTCATAAGAATTACTGAGATTATAGGTCAAAATATTCATCGCAATGTGTATACAGCAATGGTCATGCTCGACGTAGCCAAAGCTTTCGATAGAGTATGGCACGAAGGCCTACTATACAAACTCATAAAACTCAACTTTAACACTGATATAATTTTACTCATCACCTCATATCTTACTCATCGCTTCTTCCATATTAAATACAATAATGAAAACTCTATTACTCTGAACATCAAAGCTGGAGTTCCCCAAGGTACCATCCTGGGCCCAATCTTATACCTATTTTTCACCCATGACTTCCCCGGTTTGGACAATAACTCAATTCAAATCGCTTTCTACGCAGATGACACTGCTATTATAGCCGATTCTATGAGGCCGAATAATGCTATTCATAAACTTCAAAATGCGTTAATTAACATCAAAAACTGGTGCAGTAAATGGAGAATAAATATAAATGCTGATAAATCCCAACTTATAGTATTTAATAGAAAAAAGAGAAATAAAATAAAATTACTTAAATATAATAAACTCTATCTATTTGATAAAATCATTCCGGAATTGAAAACCATTCAACATCTTGGATTAACATTTACTACTCAACTTTCATGGACTGCACATATCAATAACGTTATTAAAAAAGCCAATCAAGCTTATGGATGCCTAGTCAACTTAATAGGAAAAAACTCAAATTTAACACTTATACTCAAGAGACTGCTCTACCTTACAATGTTAAGACCAATCATCACCTATGCTTCATCTGTGTGGAATACTATTACGCCAAGAGACAAACACAAACTTAGAGTGTAACAACATAAAATGCTTAGAAAAATTACGAAGGTGCCCTACTATATTCACAATAAAAACATTTCAAAAGATCTGAAAATTATTGATATTCTAGAGCATATTGCTAACCTAAATAAAAAATTCTACGATAAAGAAATTAACTGCACAGATGGTGCATTTAATCAAGTTTTTCGCTATGAGTATCTCATAGAAGACTGTAAATATAGGCCAATCGCGAGACATTATTTAGATGAATATATTTAATATAATTTTTGTATATAGAGTATATAGCCTTACTTAACCTCATATTACTCTTCATTTATTCAGGATTATTTTTTCTATTTTCACTGTATATAACAATTTTATTTTAACTTTATTATTTCCTCTATTCTCGAGTAGAATAAAAATTTTCAACTTATTTCAAAAAATTTTTCAACTCATTGCTTTGCCCCTCTACTCTCTGCTGATTGACTCTCACCGCCAAGACTCGGTTCTTCACGCTTCAAGACTAGCGTTCCCTGTCAGTACCGCAATGTCTTTTTTCAAGGACTTATTACAGATGAAGTAAAGGCCTGCTCCGCAGGCCGACACTTCGTAAACGAAAATAGATACAGATAGATACATTCATTTAATCGTAACTTGTACAGTAACGAAGAGTCGATGGACTCAAAATGGACTTCAGCTGTAGCATCAAGTCGTCGGATATATCACATGTTTGGGAATAGTGCTTGAGTGAATTCACGGCAAAGCATTGGTTTAACAAATACATATAGGAAGATTTGTCCCTCAGTGATGAAAGCTTATACTGACGAATAAAGGTCTTAGATGACAAAGACCTGCAGGTGGCCTCAAATTACGACAGTAATCAATCGTGTGGTGAACTTGCAAGACAATTTAATGTTTCTGGTGAAATAGACTTCTCATCTGCAATGTCTAAGTAAGACGTACAGGTTGAACAAATGGATTCCTAACAACATGTTTGAAGTTTATAAGCATTAACGAGTGACATCCTATTTATTATTGTAGTCTTGCTACCGTAGCACATCCATATTCAAATGAGTTTGACCAATGACAAAACGTGGATCCTGTATTTCACTCCCAAGCGTTCCAAACACTGGTTGTCACCCAAGGATAATGTCTCTTATAGCACAAGACCACCTATGCAGCCACGACATATTATACTTTTTGTCGAAAGTACTAGTCGTCAACCACTATGTGTTGCTACCAACAGGCAAAACGATGACTGTGGACTTGTACTCACAACAATTATAACGTGTAAAAAGGTATTTTAACAGAAGGAGCCGGGACTGGTTAATAGTAAGGATGTACGCGAGGTCTCATGTCAGGCGGGTGGCCAGGAATATCGCACAGCGACTTGGTTGGGAAACTATGTACCATCCTCTTTTCATGCAATATATATTCATTCTAATCATAACATATATCCACGAAGCTGACAGTCAAATAGTTAAAACTCTAGCCTTTGATTCACAGTTCGTGGGTAGGTATCGGTGAGCTGGGCTGTTGGGTTTTGTTCTCATTTTTGAAAAGTAGTAAGTAAAATAGTAAAAAATAGTAAGTCCAAATCCCTTCTTAACCAAAGAAACATCGGTTTCATTAAAAGCGGTTGGTATACGTTATATAGGTAGCGGTCACAATGTTCTCCAATTCAAATGATACTGTCAGGAGTCTTCTGCTTGACCTTTGCTTATAAATTACGAAGACATCATTTCGGATGCTTCCATTAATTGGTAGAGCCCAACTAAGAATACAAGGAAATATGCTGGTACAACAACAGTTCATAGAGTTGATTCCCTTCTCGAGCATGTTTGTAAGTGTAGGAAGGCTTGCAAAAAATTCACCTGAGTAAAAAATTAAACAAGGAGATAGCTCTGTCTCAATGTTATAACATAAAATTTTACACTTTACACAAAAGGCAGGCCCAGTCCTTTCTTGGGATTAAGAAATTTGCTGTTTTGCGCTATGCCAATGAAATGAAGAACAAATGATTTATTGCCAGGAAGGAAA
Organism: Latrodectus hesperus; assembly: GCA_037975125.1. Lineage (NCBI taxonomy): Eukaryota > Metazoa > Arthropoda > Arachnida > Araneae > Theridiidae > Latrodectus > Latrodectus hesperus. Next base: position 96,511 of record JAJQOW010000410.1, on the reverse strand, counting down.
CCTCTGAAACACCAACCAAATTTATGTTAGAAAACTATTGTTAAAAAATAGTTTTTATAACACATGTGAGCATTTGTTCCCATAATAATGAGGTAACTTCAGTTGGGTAATACGATGTCATAATTCATGAACAGCGCACGCTCGCTATATAAGTTATGTGCTTCATTTCCATGCATTTGATTTTAATTGAGATGAATACCACTAAAAATGTGCATTTTGGCAGTAAGTAGAACTATGAAGGGCATGGAATCATTTCTGCAAACATCACATTTTTTCCTAAGAGTCTCGCTTAATTATCCAACTGGATCACTATCCAAGAAGCGAAATATTTGTAATAAACAGCGAAGTGTAATACGAGTCTTGTAATGTTCAATGTTGCGCAATGCGTAGGAAAGAGTTGTAGTAATAATTAGTCATGGTCACGTTGTGGATATAATAAGTAAAGATTTGTGGACGATGATTTCTGCATACATTGTTATGTAACGTGATAGAGATTCTCGATGACTGAAAAAATATTGTACAATGTGGTTTTCCTCCTCTTTTTTACAATCTTTTGCGGATAGTGAAAATAGCTGAGAGTTCTTTCTAACAATTTGTTAAAACATAAAAGAAACTTTTTGCAAGTTTCACTAGAATCATTTGCACATGCGTAAAGTGTGTAACCGTTAATGCGTCTGCGCAAATGTAAGCTATTTTGTTGATAGCAGCATACGGTTTGTTAGGGGATATAAAAAACAACTCGAACGGCAACACTTTTAATTGACTTGAGCATTCTTAGAAAACAAAATATGCAATATCAATAATATGTAGTTTTAATAGGGTCGCGATAAAAGGAACTTTATAGTTTTCGACTGAAAGATGTTGGTAGTCTCGGAGAAAAGTTGCAAGAAATTTTAGGACTTGACGCCGATGAATTCTATATCATCGAGGGAAAATTTCTGAAACACTTCTTGAAAAGATTTTATAAAGTTATAATGAATAATGAATGGGGCCTTGTGATAGGGACTGTGAATTTTTATGCATTGGAGCAGCAGTCATCAAAAGGAATTTGGAGAAAATTTCGAAGATCCTCAGAAAAATGTAAAATATACTTACACATCATTTAAGTTATTTTTAGATGCATTAAAACATAATTCAATTCCTAATAATACGTGAAATACTATAAAAATTAATTCATAGAGTAAGGCTACAGTAAATAAGTCTTACTGCTGTAACAGCATGGTTTTAAATTCAGGTGTTTTGTCTCGTATCGTTTCACACTTTTCTAATGTTTCACTCACCGTTTTATCGCAAATGTGTATCAGTTGAAGGATTTAAAGGTGGGCTTAAGGACTTAGTGAATTCAATTTAAAATATAATCAATATTTCAGTTGGGTTATCAAGGAAGTTTTTGTATATTTTTATTGAATATTGGTATTTTTTTAAACAGGTATGATCTTTAATCTTAATTATGTGCATATTTTCTTTTATTTGATAATAATTGGGATAAAAATATTTTGACGTTTTAAATTTCTTCATCTTTTATTTAATATTCAAACAGTTTAGACACTAATGAGTGAAAAAACCACTTCTTTAGTAATTCAAAAAGTAATGAGAACTATATAATAGTACTTCTCTCGCCTAACCGTGTGAACTGACAAATAAAACAGATTCTCCCCAATCTTCACCCACTGGAAAAACATTTGAACGAGAGAGGAGAGGTGGATGGAACAAAAAACAAAGTATAAAAAAACCATTCTTACAACTAAATCTTAGAATAATTGAAGAACCTCACAGTGAGCTGGATCCACGCCCTCTGTGGTATGTTCTGAAAGCTTATCTAATGAGGCATTAAAACCTTCCAAAATTGAAAGCCACTTGAATTTATAACATCTGAATTTAGTAAAACACCGCTAGAATATTTTGAAAGAAGGCATGAAAATATGCAAAAGCATGTTACTTTTTAAAGGCAAATGACCATGGAAGATAAATTTTAATTATAATCTTCCTACCCCATTGTAAAATAAGATTGCGAGATGCAGAAATCAGTACACGTTTGGATTAATTAAGCATAGCATGCTAAAAACCTGTGGAGAGATTTTCGGAATGAAAGTTGTTCAGAAAATTTAAAATATACCATGTCTGCTAATACTATTAAGTGTAGAATCGAAAATATGGCCAAAGACATTGAAATTCGGATAATAAAAATGCTGAAAAATTCATCTCTTTATTTAATATAGCTAGACAAATTTAAGGCAAATTACAAAGACTCGTTCTTTGTATTATGAGGTTTATGTATAAAAGAGTTGCATGAAGAATTAGATTGTTCCCTTAATTTGCCGGGTGGAACAACAAATCCTATGATGATTGAAGTACTTAATATTTATTTCCAGGAACATGAAATGAACTAAAAAGGCGATAAAAATTTTGATTCAATCCTTTTTGTATGAAAAGACATTTTCATCTGTCACAGACATCAATACATGGTACCTATATCAACTTGAAATAAATGCAATTCTCTGCCTTGCAGTAACAATACTGAATCCCAATAACCATAATACTATTTCAAGTAAGCAGGAATGTATAATGCTAAAAGTTAAATATAATTAACCATTTTTTAATTGTTTTGTTTATAATTTTTATTTACTGCAATAAGGTTCATTAATAAAGATTTCATAATTTTTTTTTACAATTAATAGTTTCATTCTATTAAAGGTTATTTGTTCATAGATCAAAATTGTTTTCATAAATACATTTAAGACTTAAAAAATTCATGGTCCGTGGGATTTAAATAATGTATTTACGGGCCCCTGAGGTCAAAATGTTTGGCAACCGCTGTATTGGAGTATTTACAAACAACTTGTAAATATCCGAGACTAGGCAATTTTTGAAAAAATATCGGGTATCAAAATACCTGAAGGTGAGAAACCGCTTATGCCTCTGTTTACTAAGTAACTTGTTAAGCTAAAAATAGTTAAGCTAAAAAATAGGGTATAAAACGCAAGAGGGCAGCATTTTTGTACAACACACAAGTAACAATCCTTGGATACTATATCATGCTATTTTTACTAGATGTAGCTAGCTATACCAGAGGACGGTAGGACATTTTTTCAGCTCTTTTCAGTAGTAATGATACCTTTCTTTACAAGGAGAAGAATTTTTACTCCAAATTATATCAATAAAAAAGCTATCACAGAAAATACCAACCTTTAGGTTTCCTGTATCTTGAACTAATTGCATGCATTATGATGGAAATTACAATGTTCGATTCAAGAGATTTGAGAAAGTAGTTCTGAAAAGACCTGTTTTATAAACGCTGAACAGCAAACAGAAATACAAATTTCAAAATCTAAACAGAAATCAAGTGGTGAAATCAAAATAATGATAGCTGTGAAAAATCAACAAGATTAGTGTTCCTAGACGAAATCATACAAATAATAAATAACTAAATAATTTTGATGTGGCTAAAATATATATAGGATATTTTAAAACAAGAATTCAGTAAATAATAACTTGAAGAATAAATATTTGTATGCTGTGAAACGATACGAAATGGGCGTGGCCGTTTGTATACAAAATAAAGATCTTATTTTTTTCAAGTTTTAATAGTGTAAATCAAACAAATATTAGCCAAACTGTGATATTTAAAATTTATTACTTTATAGAAATACATATATTTCATTGAAAGTTAGTTATTATTCAAATACACTGTCCTCGTGTTACTTGTTTACGTTTTCGAGCAAATGGAAAAATGGGGCGTCGCACATTGTTTACTTTCTTAAAACATTAATAACTGTCTAAAACTGACTAAAATCAAAAATTCTTTTTGTATAATATAGAAATTCTTTTTTTTTTCATAAACTAAAAAAGAAAAATGGATATTTTTATCGATTTTTCACTTTTTGATAGTCCACTGTCCCCTTAATTTTAGTTTATGAAAATAATTAGACTTATAAAACTTTTTAATGAAACTAATCTACCCTGTTTCATTTTCCGATTTTTTTAATCAGGAGAGGATTTGTTAGAATTTTCATCTCACTGTCTACAAATTGGATGTTACTCAACTTTCAACTATATTAACTGTTGTTTACACATTCATGTAAGGAAATACTAACAAATATGTGTTTATATATATATATATATATATATATATATATATATATATATATATATATATATATATATATATATATATATATATATATACTCAAATATAATTAGAATTCAAAATAAATTTCTTAATGCATAGAAAATTTTGGGGAAATAAAATTTTGTAAAAAGTGATTAAAGTTATGTTGTTAAGCTTTTCCAGCAATTCTACCGTATGAACTGATTTAAAGTCAGCCGAGCTGGCAGTTGAATTATTAGTGGTCTGCATGCCTGTTCAGTTACTTGAGAGCTCAATTCCCATTTTTTTTACTTGGTTGTTTACTGATTTGAAATCTACTTTAAACTATTAGTCCTGGCATAACTAGCCTTGTGCAAAATATGGCCATGAAACAGCAAACAAAACCAACCTAGTTGCAAGTCAGTAAGGTCAATCTGCAGCTGTTAAAGGATGTATCGGTATCAAGTAAAATATCTAATAAAAAAAAGTGTATGCTGATTTTTTTTAAATCTTGAAATAGTCAAGTGATTCCATCCTGCAAATTACAAATAATGTCAAATCTCAGCAGAATTATTTTGGAGACTTTCCTTTTTTCTAACAAAGTGAAATCTCCAAAAAATGTCTACTTGTTTTATTAGCAAAGTTTTGAACGAATTATTTTTTCCCTATCTTTATGTATGGTCTTTCATTTCCTGTAATTTCTGAGATTTATCAGCTGCATCACGTATCTCTAAACTATGTATTTTATATAAATAACAAAATCATGAAGTACTTCTTTGTCTCTAAAAATAAGATTTCATTCTTCAATTAATTAGAGTCATATCACTCAGCGTAGGTTTAACTATCTAAAACTTCTATACTTAATTAGGTTTTCAGTTTGTGCCTCCACATCCACAGAACTGTTTATAGTGGACAATAACGTCCTTGCTTTTATTATACTCACCGCACTAGCATATACGGCGTAAAGTATATATGGTATGCTTTAAATTCAATGCATTTTCACAAAGATTATCTTGAATCAAAATACCATAAAAAAACAAGATCTCTCGTTTGTTATGGTAAAGCTGTAAAAAAGTTATTAACACATCTTTACGTTTTTCTTCTCTCTGGCTCTAACTGTTAATGCTTGATATTTTGTTGCGGGGCAATCTAATTTTTTCTATTAAATTTACGGCACGTTCAAGCAAGCCTTATCGAGTGATCCACTGATTGTAAATTAAGTAGTTGATATGTAGTAGCAAAATTTCCGTTACTTTATAAAGAGTCTTTGTTTACCGGTTTTCTTTACTGGTGCTTTCATTCAGCACCAAAATCGAAGTTCTTTTTACCAGTCACCCTTCTCTTTCTGCAAGTTCATTGCTGATAATATCAAGGGCAGCGGTGGGCTTGTTGGTTAGGGCGTCGTCCTTATTATGGGAAGGTTGTGAGTTCGAATCCAAACTTAATCAAAGATCTATCGTGTTTTTTAAAAGCGACTTAGGCACCTCGAATATGTCGGGGTCGCAATGTGAAATGATACTTCTGGTGGTGGCAGGCCAAAGATAGGGGGTCTTCTGCTTGCTCCCTGACTCAAAATCACGAAGACTCCTCCCGGTTGCTCTCTATATAACTGGAAGAGACCAATTCAGGGTTAGGTACAGTGAAGGATGCTGCAGCAACAACAACAACAGCAGCAACTGAGGAAGCCAATGTGTTTTACTTGTCTCTCTTGATAGTGAAATGTTTCATTTAGAACATTAAAATATAATATGGTTACACTTCATATATTAGGTACATTATGTCTCTACTGTACATTACTAAATATTTTCGCTATTGAAAATAAATTGTTCGAGATGATTGTAGGCTATCATAAAACTTGATTATAATACACTGCTCAAAACAATTAAAGGATATTGTAAGTTTTACATAAAATAAAGATATAAGCGAAATTCTTTTTTGCTGAAAATGGAAAATGGGAATCACAAATGAAAATTTTTCTGATTTTAAAACTGTGGAGTATGCTAATTTTGAATTCAACGTCAAAAACATCACTTCAGTGGCAGTGAATGAAATTTGACTTTCAACTGAATAAAAGACAATGAATACAAAGATGATCGGTATTCAGTGACTGCTTTGTTTCGATGAGTACGATATCTCAGCGAAGTCATTTAACCGATTCAGAAGCTTGGAGAGTTGTTGGTAGGTTAGAAGGGGGCCAAGCTCAAGTCGGAGAAGCGCAAGCCATTGGAGTGTTACAAAGTGTGATGTCCAGGATCTGGAACCATTTTTTGGAGACTGGAAATGCAGGCCGAAGACCAGGGCAAGGCTGTAGATGGGCAACAACACCCAATGAAGATCGTTATTTAGTGTTAACGGCTCGGAGACACCGAAATATGAATGCTTCTCTTCTCCAACAACACCTTCGCTCGGATACAGACACCACGGTTTCAACTCAGACTGTCCGAAACCGGCTCCATGGTGTAGGTCTGTATGCTCGCCGACCGATGGTATGTGTTAAACTAACATCAAGGCATCGTCGCTACCGCAGGGAGTGGGCAACAGAGCATGTGAACTGGAGGAGAAATGAATAGAGCAATGATTTTTCCTGACGAGTCCCGTTTTTCTGTTCATCCTGATAATAGACATATTTTCAACTGGAAGGATTGTGGCAGAATGAATAATTCAGCATTCGTGCACGAAAGTGTCAGATTTGGCGGTAGGGGAGTGTTGGTGTATGATGGCATCTCCATTGACGGGCGCACAGACCTTTATATCATTCGAGATGGACCTCTGACTGGTCACCGATATGTGGATGAGATCCTCAGACCTATTGTAGTCCTTAAGCTGCAGCAATCGGAGATGACTGCATTTTGATGGACGATAGCTGCAGGCCTCTACCAGGCGTGTCATCCTGGTAGAGGATTTTCTTTTCAAGGAAGGAATCGTACGAATGGAATGGCCAGCGTGTTCTCCAGACATGAATCCAATAGAGCACGTTTGGGACGCTCTAGAAAGACGAGTTGCTGGCTACCAACCATCCCTACAATTTCTCCAAGAACTGGAAAGAGCTCTTCTGGAAGAGTGGGACAGAATACCCCGACTCGTGATTAATAGTCTCATTAACTCCATGCCTCCAAGGTATTCAACGTTACTGGCCGTCAGTGGAAACCATACCCCCTACTAAAAATGACTTCCTTTGAAGACAACACCTTTTCTTCTTTTTTCTCATATGCACAAATTACGTTTTTTTCCTTTTGTACGCAAATGCGCAATGAAATGCATTTTTTCTGCTAAACATGTGTAATTTATTCTCATATAACCTACTACGTCTGTCGACCACGTATCAATCAGCTAAAAAGTTTCCCAGCCACAAGATCCTCCTAAAACCACAATATCATTTAATTGTTTTGAGCAGTGTATTTAAATATTTATATTGCTTCTTAATACAATGGACACACATCTTTGTCTTCCATATTAACAAGAATATATTTATCCATCATTCCTGAAACATCTCATTTGTCTGTCATTTTACAAGTTTTCAGAATTTTATAGTGTCTTTAAAATTGAAAGTTTTATTTACTATTGCTAATTAAATAAATTAGCCAAAGAAGCACTAATACGTATTTCATTAATTGAAGAATTTAGTTGACTAAAAATGTCATGATTTGTTTTCTTTCTACACATGCTATCAGCTGGGTAGCCGGTAGATATTTTTATTTTAATTTTTTACAAGTTCTTTTAGCCCTCATACACTTTGATATCACATCCTTATTTGAAAATGAAACTTATATTTAGTCTCGTACAGGGAGAAAATCTTGATCCAAAGTTGGATTTTTTCTGATAGTTTGAGCAGGCTCAAAAAACTACAATAAACACAGAATATGTGAGTTACTAATTGCTGGATTATGATATCACCTAAATATTTTTTTAACTTTAAAAAAGAGTATTTCCATTGTGGAATGGTGGAATGAGATATTAGAATATAAAATATAATATACCAGAATAAGATAATAATAAAATACCATGAATTATATACGAAACATATGATGTGTTCGCTCAAAATTACCTTCTGAAATAATATCTCAGTAGTTAGATTTAAGCTACGAAACAGTGAAAGGAACATTCTAAGCTGCTGACTTCTCATTGTTATACTGACTCATTTGGTATAATATTATGGGTAGCTTAATGTTCTATTTCCATAGCCCTTAATACATATTACAAGTGCATTAGTTATCCTAGCATTATATCAGAATCTTCTCAGCTTTTTCCCTTACCTTCGGATCTTGACAGAAATCAAAGCCCCTCTGAATCTAATCCACCTACTCGTTTCATATGATGTCCAAATGAACCACAAATTTTTGTTTTCCTCTGATATAGCCATTCTCTTGAATAATCATCCATGGATACACCTGAATACTGAGAGGAAACGATTAGTATTTAAAACTTAAGTTGTAAATTTGTTTAGCTTTTGACAAGTGGAGATACTATATGCGTAATCACTCGCCGACAAACAAGTAAGGCTATCATGTAATGCCTCAGCTTTTAGTGACAATTATTATTAATCATTGAAGAGACACTCATTACAAATTTTAATATCTTAAAAATCTTATTCAATACCAAGTTCCATTTAATACTTACTTTTAGTTAGGTGTAATATATTTCAGTTGGAATTTATCATATAATTATGATTTTAAAATAGTATTGTCGAATATAATAAAATCAATGCTTCCGCTTAGCACACATTAAAAATTTATGCTAATTATTTTTAACTCTACAAGAACTCTTTTTAGAAGATAAGAAATTTGGAATAAATTAAATGCATCCAATCAATAACTTTCATAGTTTCAGATTACTACGAATGAGAAATTCTTAATCGTGCTATATAAATATATGCATTTGCTATTCAAAAATATTGTTTCCTAGTCATGATTGTAATAATTCTTATGCATTTGGATTTTGAATAATTTTATTGTTAATTAACTGTATCATTTCAGGTGTCTTCAAACTAACACTTGTTTCAATTACTGCTAATGGAGTAGCTTTTCAAACTTTGCAACTACATTTACAGAAAATTCGTAGAAAAGGTTTCATTTGTTGACATTGAACTGTAGTGGACAAATTTTGAGAATCTGTAATTTTCTGGATGATTTTGAACTGATATTTACTCTTGTGAATATATATATATATATATATGTTGCATACACAGATTTATGAGCAATTTACCCAATCATTATGCTATTTAATTTAATTATTTGATTGGGCCAGAGTTGCAGTTAAAATGTTTAAATTTGTTTTAAATTACTGTAAGGAATTTTTTTTAACTTGATTGTTGCCATGTTTAAATATTTTTAGGGATATATAAAATTTCCTTAAGACTAATTTATTTTACTTAATTGTTAACTGTTATTATATGTAAAAGTTTATTCAGTAATATGTGTTTTTATTAATTTTTAAAATCTTAAGAGCAAAACATAATATTTTTGAATGAAAAAGTTAAATTCTATAAAGGAAATGTACTTTTATAGTTTTTTAGTTATAGTAAACATTTTTTGGTGTGGTGTCTTTATTTCGCTCACATAACATAAAAACATGATTATTTCCATTAAATATGCGTACGGTACTTTTTATCCATAGCACGATATTTGGAAAAGCATTTACTTCAAATATTGAAATGAAAAAAATGAAGGTACATGCAGATATAAATTAATTGTGATGTAAATATTTCATTAGATAATTTTTTATCATTAATAACATTAATGTATATCAAGCTTAAAATATTGTTTCATTATCAGTATAATAAATTGAAAGCATATATGAAAGCAATTATACTCTCCCACATGGTTTAATATTATTATTTCATAATCTGTGAAAAACTTTGACTTTTAAAAAGTTCGATTTGCTCGTTTATTGTTATTGCAGTTTTTAAGTGGTGAAATCACTATTTTTTGCAGTAATCTCTTCATTGGTATAGAATAACAAGACAAGGGGTTGACCTCGTCATTTTGTATTAGTTCAATTTCACAAAATGAGTGGATGTATTTAAAAACTTTATGCGATGAATATAGGCAGACAGAAACACCGCTATAACCTAACAAGTAGCTCGTTCTTATTAATGACACATTTTTAAATGTACATACCTTCAGTACATACCTTTAATCATACCTTTCAGTACATATCTTCAGTACATACCTTTAAATGTACATACCTTATAAATTTTTCTGTTAAAAATGTAAGCATCATATAAACTGCACTATTTTTCGGATTACATATGCATTGTCGATTTTTATAGCAAATAATTTTCTATTATGCTTCAAATGTTAATCAGATTATATTAAATTAACTGAATCGTCTTAAGTGGTTATTTTCTTATTCTCCATTAAAATAGAAAATTAAGCATGTAAGTATACTTAATTATGTAACATTTAAGAATATATTAATTATATCAAATTGTTGATTAAATTTTAAATGACTCGCGTGCCAGTTTCGTATATTAATATTAATTCATTGCCATTATTTTATGTGAGCCTTGTGCCATTAAACCCAACCAACCAATTTCATGTGAGCTGACAAATTATTCATTGATGCATATATCTTAAGCATTACAGCTGCCATTACAAGACACAGCTTTCTTCTGAGAAAGGTACAGTTTCCTCGAAAGAGGTAGACAATCAGGCATACAAATACATTAATATATTCTTTCTTAGAATATTGTTCAGATAATTTACACAATGTACATAAATATGCTCTAATTTTAAAACAAGAGTAATTGCTTCTATTTAATGCTCACATTTTTTGTTCAAATGTTCGAGTCTTACGTAACTTGGATGACAAACCAAATTCAATGCAAGTTCAACATTCACTTTTGAATATTTTCAAATTATAATAGTCTGGAAGGTAAATTCCCATTGATTTAAAAAATTTTATAATAAGTTGTGTGGTTGCGAAATATTTTTTGCACACGAAGTCTGGTTAGACCTGTAATTAGTTTAAATGAATTACGTGTCATAAGGAGAATTGAATCCAGGAAACGTGTGGGAAACTGAAAGTCTGAGCTCTAATCATTCGATTACTACTTCTGCAATCATAAGATTAATTTTAAAATTTACTGCAAATATTATATAAGCTTCAGTAACCTTAAAAACAGTTCCAGTAAAAATGTGTTTTTGATAGCAACATAAAATAATAAATATAAAAATAGTACATGTGATACATATAGAAATTGAGCATTTCATTATAAGCTTCATATTTTTGTTAAAAATAAGAGGAGAGATCCACTAAATCAGTGACTTGGTTGACTAAACTTTTTCATATAATTTAAATTAATTTTGAGCTGAATATCAATTTCATACGAATAGAAATTGTCTTATTACGTTGGTAATTTTGTTTGCGATGTAATAACTATTGAATTTAATAAATATCCTGATTTGAAAAAGATTTGAAATCCATATTTAAGGAAATATATTTATGATGTATGTCATTACCTTGAAATGAGGGAAGAAAAACCTAATTTTTAAAAAATATGTATTTTCATTTATTTCAAAATTATAAGAACTTGCGTATTGAAAGGCATCAGGATTTCAAATTTGAGGAAGAATATGTATGCTTCCCTAAATATATCTACAACATATAAACTGTTCTAATTTTTTATTAATTTTAATTTACGTTCTTGGTGTTAGATAAAAACTTTCAATCTTATATGTAAAATATAATTGTTGAATGTTAAAGTTCTGGTTTGAATATTTTTATCCATTTAATAATTATATATTTTTTATTGTGATATGTTCAGTTATGTGTCGGCTGAGTGAAATACTACTTTCTTAAATGGTTGTTAAGTGTTCTATTTGGTATGAATTGTAGTATCCTCTTTCATGTCACATCAGAAGGAAAATATTGAATTCATTCAGATTGAAACATATCAAGAGATATAAATGTTGAAACATTTTCTTTAAATGTAACTAATTTTTGATGATTTGGTTTACTTTTCCCCCAGCTTTATTTTCTTGGCAATATATAAAATATTAAGTGACAACACATCGTCACTTACATTAAAGTCCCTCTCTCTAATTTTAGTTATTTTTAGAAAATCCTCTCCTACTTAAGTTACAAGCAACTTAATAGGCTCGTCGTCCATCCAATACAAAGAAGGTTTAAGTGAGGTTACAAGAAATAGAATTTCAGAGGGGGGGGAAGTAGGTTTGGCGGACACATTTGAAGCTCTATACTAAGTATCTGCAAGCTCACATTGAAATTTTTTTCCTTACGACGAATTTGCAACCTCATGGGAATTTGAATATTATGTTTTTGCATAAGTATCAAAATTCATTTCCTGCTGATATTTGCGCAAAATACAGCTTATAATTTCGTAATGTAATTGCGCCTTTTTAAGCATATACAATATGGTGGACCATATACAATAGTTTAACTTCCACAATAGATTCTTGATAGATATTGAATTCGTAATGTCAAATTCGAAACTAGTTTACCATGGTCTATACATTGTTTCACACGGGAAAAATCTAAATTTCCAAAGTATTTAATTTCTATTTATGCGTATATTATTTTAAACTTTACGTTATAGGATTCTGGGGGTCTATATTTTTAACGAGATTTCTAAGCATTCGTTATTTAATCTCGATCCATAATAAAGCTCAGATGACGAGGTTGACCCATGAGCAAGCACTTCCTATCCAAGATTCACCCTGTAAAGAAATATACAGAACTAAAAAACATTTACACGATAATTTTATTTTTATACGTCATATTTTGTTAAAATATATGATATGAAAATAAAATTGAAATTGAAATTTAAAATATTTTAACTCTAGAAGTAGGATAATCCTAGTGATAGGTGATTTCTTCAGGGGTGTTACTCAATTTTTATGCAAAATGTATTTTAGAAAACAGGGAAACACTTATAATGGCATTCCTGTCAGATACGACTTTCATCGTTATTCTTTTTCATCATCAAAAAAACAATTATTTAGTTATTCTATTCATAATTGTAGAATACAGAATCGCTTAAATTCTCGTAGTTTTTTTCGTTCGTTTGTCGATTCAGTCGAATGTTCTTGCTTTCACTGGATCAAGTGTCAATTTCTACTGTGTGTATAATTTATGTGGTGAACACATCAAACAAGCAAAAAACTAGCCGAGCATATTGAAAAAAATTACTTTAAAGTGAACTGACTTATTACTTGAGACGTCAAATTTTAGGTTTAATTCTGGTTAATCCTCATGCGTAAAATAGTTGTAAAATGACAAACAAACCTTTCTTTGACTTTGTAAAGCAGATTTTAAAAAAACGAGAGAAAGAGAAACCTATCATGACAGTATTCTAATAACCAATAACTGCTTAAGGGGTAATAAATCTCGATTAATAAACAAATTAATCACATTTGTTTGCAATTGGCAGAAAAATCACTAAATATAAATCATTTAAAACTACTATGATGCGATGAGGTCAATATGTGAGCTATAACTTTTTCTTCACGACTCTTCGTTGGAGACACTTCGGATAGCATGCAACTTTTTAATGTGAATCAGCTAGCTCAGTACCAAGGATTTTCGCGTGGGTCAAACAGAAGTTTAACTACCTCTCCTTAACAGCGACGCGGCTTTTCTCAGATAATCTGTTCAATTCTAGTAACACAGAAGAGAAAAAGATAGAAAATTTAAACCAATTTCTATGCAATAACGTGTTGCAAATTATTGTATTACTTGTAATTTGTTTTTACATTTAAAGTCATGCCTATTAAACAAAAACAGCTATTAGCTCTCAATCGGGTGAACATTGAAATACAATTTAACTGTTTACGATGCTCTTATTGTTTATATTGCACCAGCAAAACATTAAAATAATGTTCTCGTCTTTTTATGTTAAGAAATCAATAATTTGAATGTCAAATCGTACTTATGGTGTTTTGAAATCAAGTTTTAATTAGTCTAGTTGGTGATTCTGAGACGAACTTGACTGATAAACCAATGTTGAAAAACCTGAAAATATTTTATGTCCCTTAAAAATTAAGTATCATATATCACTAATATGAAAATAAATTTCCTTCAAATATCTTTGTCAAATAATGAGTATCAATCACTCGTTTCAAATAGATGCACAAGTACCTTATTAGAAAATTGTATGTATTGTTATTTTTTGATTACGTAGTTAATATTGAAATATTTAAATTATATATCTAAATTATTACTTTTTGTCCATGTATTTAATGCATTTTTAAAATTTATTTTGCTGCCTATCGTAATTTTTTTCAGGGTTTATTTGTAAATGTATGGATACCTTAGTTAATTTAATTGAATTTTTAAAAAACAACGCAGCTTCTAATAGAACGGCGAAAAGTCTAAAACCTGCTTGAAATCGTTTAGCTATTCTCATCTTCATTAAAGCGATCTGATATGTTATGAGGTATCTTTAATTATTGGAACTCTGTTGAAATTCAAGCGGCGAGATGATTTCGGAGAAAAAAAATCACTGTATCGTGTCCAGATAAATCGAAAAAATATGATTTCGTTTGCCTTGATGTAATATGTGGGAGTAATTGAAAAACAGTAATCTCAGTAATAAATATTGAATTATTAGCGAATATATCATGTTTAACAGCTTTTAAACTGGCTTAATGTACATTTGTACGAATTACTTTCCAGCAGTCCAGTTTTGCCTACTGGAAATTCACTAAGCACCGATAATCCTATAATTTTAAATCATGATCAAATGACAGACTCCATCATATTTACACGACAGTAAAGTTTTTATGATCATTACATGTTACGTGAACTCCAGTCACCATTATTGAACACTACGGATATTTGGGTGGCCTCTCGATCAAGTTACTACACTTTTATATTAAATATATTTTCTAAAATTATTCTTTCCTCAAAAATGATTTATATTTTTCTTAAAAATACTATAAATTAAAAATTATTTAGTCCAATCTTTACTTGATATGCAAATGTCACTAATTTAGGTATTTGCTGATAGTTTGGATTGGTTGAATAAATTAATGTATCACTAAATTGTCACTTTGTGTTCTCTGGAGTTAATTTGATCGAACCTATAGTTTAAATTACATTTACAGCTAAACAAAGATGAGAATCTAAAATTAAAATTGGAACTCAATGAATGTTGATCTGTTTTATTGTTCTGTGGTCATCGTAAATGAGAGCTAATAAGACCACAACTTATAAATTGAAGAGAGTTCTGAAGCATTGCAAGCACCCTCGCATCTATGTTAGAATTATTAATCTAACTCACATACGAAACCCGATTCACTAACAATTCAGCAGCTCCGAAATGTCCACTGATTGGCTTGGATCCAAAATTTGTAAAAGATAAAATTGTGCGAATTTCCCATAATATTAAATGGCCAGTATTTTGCTGGTATTTTACAAAGATTATTCTACTGATTGCATGCCAAACTCCATTTTATAAATTCTCTTTTGTGATTTAAAAATGGAATATTTACAATCGGAATGCTTAAAAGTGAATACAAAAATATTTTACGTATTATGGTGTTCAAATAGAGGGAGTATAAAATATACTAAATGTATTTCTGGAGGAACGTCTTAAAGGTAATCTCATAAATTTAATGAGTGAAGAACATTTGTGTTTATGTGTCAAAACATATCTTTTTGATTCATTGGTTGCAACATCCTAAATTTCAGGGGGCTCCTGGTTGTAAGCCTCGTAAAATTTTTGAAAAAAACGCAGTTATGCAAAGTAGCCGGTTTTATATTTAACTCAAAAAACCGTATATTAGGTATTTAGGTAAAATTGGTCGTGATGCATCTGGGGGGTGCTACAAGTTTTAGTGGTTCTCAAAGCTTCACATTGAATATAGACGCTTATACTGGTTTGGAATCCTCTGAATTGTAGACCCCAGTCTAGTTAGGCTTCGTGTGTATAAATTGAACCTTGAGAGACAATTGCTCGGTTGAGTGTAGCATACTAAAATTTATTAATAATGCATTCATATGAAATACTCAGACTGAACTTATTTCATGCATCTTTTCCGTTATTAGTGATAAAATGGCAAAATACTTATCATTTGACAGTTCAGTTAAATAAAAAATTGTTTACCGAAACAACTACTGGAATGTTTTTAAACATTTCAGTAAATTTTAAGTATTATATGATGATAGTTATGCTCACTATATATAGTATTTTTTCAAGTGTATGCAAAATCTGGACTGGTATTCATTTAATAAGCAGTCCATAATTTCTGACAAAGTAATTTTACTCATGAAGCATTCATTAATTGTCAATTAAAATAAATGAAAATAGTTACATATTAATATGTGAGGATAAAAGTAATTTTAAACAGTTTCAGCTAAATAATTATTTGCATAAAATGTGCCCCACATAGTTTTCATTACCATTATTTAATATTTGTGATTAAAATAATTTTTTTTGATTTTGTAAACTTTACCATAGTTGTATAAAATTAGAAGAATGGGATAAAAAAATATTCAGTAAATATATAATTTCTGAATAATACGTAATCACCATACTTTATCTCGTGACATTATTTATCTCCATGATGTAGCATAAGCGTAATCCACCTGTATTATAATAATGAATAAAAAATTATTTTTATAAGGAATCTTGATGTATAAGGGATGAATCATTTTATAAGATTCCATCATGTCCAGAGCTGGTGTCGTTTGCACGGCATAAAGCTGTCTTCAATTCTGAGAATTTTTAAGGACAATTGCTGGGTAGATTATGTCAGTTCAGCAATTCTGATAAAAAAAAAAAAAATTGGACATAAAAGAATTATCTAGACACATTAGCATATGTTTCTCAAAAGGCATTAGTAATACCTACAGCTAAGAAATATATAGCTACTTCAGTTCTTAAAATAGGAATTTAATAATCAATAAATACAATTCACAGCTTTCACTTTTCACCATAGCTGCTTTCTAGATGTCAATGAGGTAATTGAAGACACATAATGAATACATTGGTTGGTTGGTTCTTATCTCCAAAGATATGATGGAGTCAAACAATATCCATAAATCCATTTACGAGTAGTAAATCGGAAACAAGAAGAGGTGAAAATTTCCTCCCAGAGAAGTCCTAAGCAGCTTAAAATATGAACAGCTGAAGCCGGATGTTGGCTGCATTTTACGCAAAGAGGGTATAATTTCATACCCTGATCAAAGGTAAGATATTTTACTGCCTACTGGCAAGTCGTGAAAGGCAGGTATTGATTTTTCTTCCGCATGGAAGAATCGGCGACTGTCCCGACTTAACAGCCCTATACCAATCGTGGGTGGGGGGGCTTCAGCCAAATTCTTCTATTTATGTTTTTTTGTTTGAAAGAATAGTTCCTGGCAGATAAGTTCATCAGATGCAGATGCTAGTAGGCTGCAACTGCCCTTGGCTAAATGGTCTGCCTTTTCGTTGCCAAAAAGATCTACTTGTGATGGGATCCATTGGAAATTAATATATTGGTCAAGTGAGATACGCTTCAACTTGTAAAGGACAGATACACTTGTCTTATTACCAATTTGGATCCAATTATTGAGATGTTCTATTGAGCTTCAGCTCTCAGTTAAAATCCAGAGATTTTCATAATCTGTTTCTTTCAGAATATCTTCAAGTTCCGCGAATCCACAACTAGTAATTCGCTTCTAAATATGGAACAAAACACATCTTTTAAGTCTTGGGCGTCTTTACTCTACTAGCTTATAATCTGGATTTATTAAAAGTTATAGGATTTTCCGTAGTTGAGAAGGTAAAGTTTTTGAGGGTATCATTATAGGTAAAATATCTTAATAGATTTAAGCATATCTTCTCTGAAACGTGGCGGGAACTAGTTAAAGCAGCACCTTTCATCATTTATGTTGTTACTCATATATAGATAGATGTTTGTAAAATAAATAACAAGAAAACTTTAAAATAGAAACAAGTATTGAGGAAAATACAACAAAAATTAAAAAAAATAAACTACGTTCTCCTAATTTTTTTATAGTATATAAAGTATATAAGTATTGAGGAAAATACATCAAAAATTAAACTACGTTTTCCTAATTTTTTTATTTACACCGGGAAAATTGTTAGAAACTTACACCTTTCAAGCCACGGTATTTGATATAGAATTGTAATTTAAAATTCTTTTCCATTGGTATGTAATTAAAATACTAATATTATAGGAGAGTAAATAGTTATTTTCATGATTCTCTTTTTCGTTCAGTTTAAATCCCTCTACTTCGCAAGCTTACTGAAAATGTTTATAAATTTTTAACTTTGTGATTTGTCCAAACATTTCGAATTATTTACATTTGGATATTTATTTAAATTTCTTTTTAAATGTTTAATTCTCTCTCTAACTCTAAACTAAAAAAAAAAAAAAACACATTCTTCCGTTGGTCCACATGATGTTGATGTGTTTAGCTAGCGCCATTTACCTCTTTTGCAGCCGAGCTGGCAGCCGAATGGTTAGCGCTCTTGCCTTCGGTTTAACAGTTCGTGAGTTCGAATCCCACCTTGGGCATGGATGTTTGTAGTGGTTCGGAATCCACTTTAAACCGTAAGTCCCGGTCTAATTAGCCTTCGTGTGCAAAAAATGACCGTTGAGCGACAAAGAAACCAAACCTCTTTTGCAGTGAAATTTGTCAACACATGATTGACAATAATACTTATCTGCACATGGATGGTCATATTGCGTGATACAATTTAACTGAAAGATAACACAAAGTACTTCCAAATATAATTGCATGGAAAATCTTAAAGATAATGCATTACACAATCCTATATATGGGCTAGTAATATTTAAATAAGAACTTGGATATTTAAAATTCTCTAATTATATATGATAAGCAATTGTTACTATATAGTGCAAAAATCTTTAGTTATATACTACACTATTAATATTTCTTGAGTAAACGTAATACTTGGTTAGAATATGTTAGTAGCAGATTAGGTAGTTAAC